>JAOXNZ010000199.1:18946204-18967746 GCA_028566095.1 Kryptolebias brasiliensis
GAACCTAACATGCATGTTTTTGGTCTGTGGGAGGAAACCGGAGTACCCAGAGTAAACCCACGTGTGCACAGGGAGAAAGGTCCACCTGGGTTTCGAACCTGCAACCTTCTTGCTGGGAGGCGACAGCTCTAACCACTACGCCGCTGTGCCACCAGGAATGAACTCTGTTTCTTCAAATAGAGGTAATTCAAAAAGCTATCTAGGTTGTATTATTCAGGCTAATGTTTTGTTTGATGTGGCAGAAACAGAATATTTGTCATAAGAATGTTATTATTTTTCTGAGGAAAAAGTGGCTTTAATAAAACCTGTAAAACAGATTTTAAGTCAGCTTTCTTTTTATTACCATCAGTTAAGTGAAACTGGCTATGTATTAAAATGCCCCTTTATATTTAAATTACAGTTGATTTTCATAAGGTTGGCATTCATTTATTAATTTATAGCTTTAAGTATTGATGTTGCACCTAATTGTGTTTAGACATAAAATAAATAGATGCAGGTTTTGTGTATGCAGCTGATCTCAGTACAAAGTACATTAGTGCAACAAGAAAGAAAAATGTACAAAATTCTCTAAAATTATTTTTAAAAAACAGATGAAGACAAGTTTTGATTGCTTAAAAAAGTCCCACTTGTCAAGATTTGCAGCAGTTAATTCTTAAATGTAACGTGGTTTAAACATCATCATATTTTAGACAGTTTTGATTGGTTTTATTTCATACATGCAATAATAATACTGGCTCCCAAACCTGATGCACATTGTTGCATTTATCAGTTGTATTATTAACTGTTAGGACTGTCATAATCAAAATGTGGGGAAAAAAATGAACAAATGTATTTACTTAAAGTGTAGTTTAGACCCAACAGTCATTTTGCATGTTTTCAAAAGACTATTTTGCCTCCTGAAATTGCATTCATAGTATCAGTCTTACAATGAAAGTTATGTTTCTGACTTGTTAATATACATAAAAGAATAATGATTTTGAATGATGATAAACATTGCCTCTAAATTCAGTTTACAATTATAAAATATAAAATTTTTAAAATGCACTCTAGTGCAGAAATTGTAAGGGTCTGATTGCTTCTATTGGAGCACACTCCCAGTAGTTGATGGCAAAAATAAACATGCTGGCACAATTAGGGATAACACTGGTTTCAGCAGAACTGGTGTTAGTGGTGTCCTGTGTTTCTCTGACACCAGCAGTAACCATGCTAGTAACTATGCTCCTAACTAACTGGAACTATTTAAAATGCAAAAATGTGCAGAGTTCTCACTTCAAGACATCTGTTCACGTTACAAAAAATAAGTAAATACAACATTTAAACTGGCAAACATTTTCTGTTCCTTCTGTGTCCACTTACATGCAAAACACAAACAGGACTTACTGTAGCAATTAGCTTATCAACACAATCAGGTGCAACGCTGTGGAGGTGTGTGAGGTGGAACTGCAAGTGGATCTTGTTGTTGAGCATGTCCTGGCATAATGGGCAGCGCAACATGGGCTGAACAGAATGCTGCGTCATTACGTGCATTCTCAGGCGATTCAAGTCTGTGTTGGTGAACTTGCAGTAGGGGCACTGGTACATCTGAATGGTGGCAGAAACAGGAACAGAAAAAAAATAGAACTGAGTGGGGGGAATACAGGGTTAACAGGGTGAAATATGTACTTTGAGCATGGTGGGCCTGCCTGAAAAAAAAAGCTGTAGATCAGGAGAAAGAGTGAGGGCCCCTATTTTAAAGGAGCAGATCTCTCTGATCATAGACACGTGTGTAAAAGTGAGCTCCACAGAGTCTTGGCACTGACTTCAAAGTGGTCTCATCTGTCAAATACCATATTGATTTTCCATCTTACACACAATTAGAAGTGCTACCAAGAAGAAAGAAAGATAATTTTGAGTAGACTTAAAAAGAAAATCTACACAACATGAAAAGAGTTGGGAAGATAACCTAGTAACTAAACTGCTGGAAATTATTAGCATATTTTTATATTAAATTGATGTGCAGGTTTAAGACTCATAATTAGATCTTGGTAATTGAGGAAGGGATAACCTTCAGCAAGAAGTCTGTAATTCAAAGAAAAGCAAAGTTTTTTAAACATGAACACTGGGTATCAACTCTGTGGTTTGGGATGCTCACCTGCTCCACAGCTCCCTTCTCAGCTGTCCTCGGACGCTTCGATGAGAGCGGGCTCTCAGAGGTCTCAGACTGCGAAGAGGGCCTTTTTGAAGGAACAGGTGAATCTGACTGGTGTCGTTCCAAGTGGCTGGACAAAGCTGAATACATTCACACAAACACAAACAGAGGGATGAACAAAAGGGAAGGTACACATGTTAAGACATTTTGAGAACTTGGCAGCATTTGAGCAGGTCAGTCAAGAACATTGTGGATAAAGGGCTTTGGAAGGCCTTTCTTAAACATGATGTAAGTGTATTTAATGGGAATGGGACAGTGAAAATGATGTTATCCACACATGTTTCTGCATAATTATTTTTTTTTACTTGTTTTCCCTCACAACCAGTGGATTTTGAAGAAACATTTTCTTTAGCACTGACTTATCAAACAGCACCAAAACTGCCAAGAAAAGAAACAAAACAAAAACTAGTTTTCAAGAAAACGCAAATTTATATTTCTCATCAACACAAATTTTGACTTTACATTATTTAATTAACTTGCCTTTGACATGTGACTTTGTTTTATCATTAGAGCAGAGATCTCTGTCAGTATCAGTCCATCTAAATGCACTGTAGATGATTTTTGTGATCACCAATCATCTTTTATCCATTTAGCTGTCAAATTTAAGTAATGCAAAAATATTAAATATAAATAAATAATTCTAATGTGATTTTCTAAATGAATCTCATTTAAAATCAACACATAAAAAAAGAGTGCATATACTAGTTTTTCAATACCATGTTTGTCCTTGTCAAATAATATTTTCATAGAGCTGAGGGAGAAGGTAAAATTGAACAGTTTTACCTCATGAAAATGTATTTTAAGGCAAAGACTAAAGAAAAAAAAATTGTTTTTAATTTATTTCTTTTATTTACTTTTTATTAAGATGTCTCTAACAGTTGGATTTATTTTTAACTCTTTATCTTAGGAAGATACTCAATACCAGTAAATTCTAGTTTAGTTTTTGTTTGTTTTTTGTGAATTTCTACTTACTGCATTCTAGTTTCTGCTAAGGGTCTGTGACAAGTAAAAAAGAATAGAACATTACAATGAGAAAACCTGGTCTCAAACCCCTGCACAAATTTCAGTACTTTCCCAAAGCTGTTTTGCATATGACAACAAGCCTTCTTTCAACTCCCAGATTTTCAAGACATAACAGCCTGCCACCGGGCACAATGATGGCATCAGAATGACTATTAGTCATTTCCAAGCATATTCACATACAGCTGTGCTTTGGTGTTCAGTCTGTGGAAATGCAAAAAGGCTACAGTCATTGTCAGGTGGGTGCCAGTCTTTTCAGTTTTGTAAAGACACTTGAAGTGTTTTACTGGCTTCCACACCAAATTAGATGGCTAATCCTTTGAATGCAAACAACACTGATGTTACCAAAACATGTCTGTTTCTTTTCGTGTCTGCAGAGCAAGGTCTTACACAAGAGTCACTGCAAACCATTTTTAAACTACTCCACTTTATAAAGGAAAAGATCAGCTAGAGTTTGCAAAAAGGGAAGCAAAACATGGGTCAAATAGTTAAGCTGAGCTTGCCAAGAAACTAAATCCACACAGACCCTGTGTGGTGGAACTTTGCTTTGTCACTAGCTGAAAGAGTTCAGTGTGAAACTTAAGGAGCTGTCTCACAACCCCTCCTAATGAGCCCATAAAGAGTGAAATTACCCTGATTTGTACAGTTCTGGAAGGGCAAATTGAGAAGAGAGGGCACTAGTAGTGAGGGAGAGATGGTGTGGCAGGGGGTCAGGTTAAGCAGGGCTGACCACACTCCTGCTCCAGACATTAAAATGTCACCTCCAATCAGGACAAGGGCAGTTGAGGTGATTGCCCAGTGGGAGACCTGGCTTTTGGACAGAGCAGCCTGGAAGAGCTCCCAGAGACACCGGGATCAGCCACAGAGACCTTATTAGGGTCCAGTCACAGCCAATCCCATTAAACACATCCGCCAATAAACAAAGGGAATGTTAAACAAAAGGAACCTCCCATTCGCTAACATTAACCTCTCGGTCATGGTACTGTCCTCACCAATTCATTCTCCAACTCCACTCCAGCCCACATCTTCTTCCCCTTAAGCTCTTCTTGTAAGAAAAACTAGAGAAATGATCTGTGGTCATATTTAAGTTTTGAAATTTGAATTCAGGTAAATGTTATTTTTCCTTACAGACACGTTACTCCCAAATTCTGAGGCTGCACAGCATATTGCAGTTAAGAAATTGGTGAATGATCTTAACCCTTTATCCTTTCATCTCTTCTTCTGCAGCTCATTATTTCAATAAGCAGCTCCTTGACTATAATTAACATCAACACCCACAAAGAAGGATGACTTCTCTCCATCCAGCTATACAAAAATTAAGACAGAAAGAAATAATTATGAAATGTGTGATTGCATTTTTAGTAAAGATTACTTCTGCAACAGCAAGAGAGAAAAAGTATAAATATAAGGCAGTTAAATCTCAGCTATAAAGCTCATAAAAAGAACAGAAAGTATGTGTGGATTACTGTAAGTATCAAGCATCCTCTCAGCCTCATAATTAAGAGAATAAGCACAGCGATTATACTTTCACAGATGCTCAATTAGCACCAGAGAGGTGCAACAAGTGGCTGTTTATGCTAAAGCACAGGAAAGCTGCTCCAAACCTGTTTTCTAGTTCAGCTGCTTCATGCTGAAGTGTCAGTGAGACAGAAAGCATGTAAGGTGAAGGAGGATGGAGAGCTACAGAAGCTTTACTCTGTGAAGTCTCTCTCGTCACGGCCAATTGGGACTTCATAAATCAGATCTATTGCTTTCTCTTGAGAACAAAACACCCCAACACCATCACCAGCACCATGACCATGACCAACATCTAACCACTGTATCAAATTTTTACTTGTCTGGGGTGGTGAAACAATGACTAAAAAACTATAGAAATTAGTTATAGAATTATAGAAAAGCTCAAGTTTTTTTTGTCATTGTATACAGTCTAAAATGTCAGACTGGACACCCTTTGTAAAATATGTGACACACAGACCTATGACCTAAATAGGCATTCAAGACCAATGACAAACATTTTGCTTGAATGGAACATGGTACAGAACTTTCACAAGGACACTGTCAAAAATGAACAAAAAAAATTAAATGAAAAAAACTGAGAAACTAAAGGATAAATACAGTTTTATTTTTTGGAATTTATATGTAATTTTAATACATATTTTCATTCATGTTTTAGGACTGCATATTATATAAAAAATGATTGTGACTGCAATATCAACGTGCTCAACATCAGTATCCCACAGGACTGCTTGGACTGTAACAAATCATAAGTCCTACAAGCCAAGCACCCATGCTCTTGCTCATTGGATGCCCCCATCCTGTTTAATTGATGATGGCTGAGGTGCTAAAACACAAGGAGTTGGCTGCGAGGGTTGTGATGAAAAAACTGTTAGAAAAAAGTGAGGAAAAATGTAGATGTATTGCCACAGATATTGTCATTGTGATATTCAGCAATGTCACAGTTGTGTGATTTTCTGTCATCATGCATTCTTGTTTCTGCTTTAGCCAATTAGCAGAAACTTTTCATACAGTGATTTAGACATGAGGCAGCCTTCAGATTCACGGGTCTTTAGCCAACCAATCCTCTTAGCAGTAGGAAGAGGATCTCCGTCTGACACGATGCTGACATTCTCAGCATGAGGCCTGTCAGATGTGTGTATGGAGAAGTGTGTTATGTCTTTAAGAAGATCTCTCTTTATGTGGATTTCAAGAGGAAGGTGATCATCGAGTCAGACAGAAATCTCTATGATGGTATCATTAATATTACAGTAGTTTTGCATTAGCATTCATAATAAATGCACCTATGGGGCTGTGTGTATGGAAGGTTCTGCCAGCTTTTGCATGTCAGGCCACACAGATCTCTCTTATTCTAAATCACATTTATCTGCACAAACAGCCACATTCACACTGTTGGCACAGTAAACAAGCGGTATTCACATTTTCAGTGTCATGGCTAACTCTTGATAATGTGAGCAACACTTGCATTTGAATATCGTTAATGACCAATAATCAGCCATTCTCTGTTGACATTTCATTACTAAGTGTCATTTTGTTTTTGTTTGTTTTTAAACATATACGCCCCTAAACTATGAGTACCTGTCCATGTGTGCATTTTTGTCTAAGTGCAGGATGGAATAAAGGGCCGATTTTAACGATTTAATAACAGCAATTATCACCATGGATGTAAAAGAATAAACAGTTTATCACTGGCAAAATAGACTGAACAGAGAGCAGCCTGTGTTTGTGGAGCTTTTCTCTCTGTCATACACAGACATTTGGGGAATTGCTTTTGGTTCTGGTTTGGGTTCAGATGTGTGTGACAAGAGGATGTTCTTTTGTCCATCTGTACAGCTTATTTGGGCTCATTTGTCTTGAAGTATTATAGGCTTGTTTGGAAAAGGGAGATCTGTTTAGAATCAGAAATATTGGGCTTAAAGATACTGAAAGAAAAATGAAAAAAACATAAAGGTTTCTAAACCCAAAGCCGAGTGTTGAAAGCATCTTTGAGAAATAGAAGCCCTGCTGAGGAAATCTAAGCTAGAGTGATTTAAATCTATTGTTCTCAAGCCATGGTACAAGCGCCACTGGTGGTACTTAAGATCTCTTTAGAAGATATTTTTGGTATCAAAGATTTACAAGTTAAGGTAATGAACCATTGTAGGCTAAACTGTGGTGTAGAAGCAGAGATAGCAAAAAGCGACATGTGGGTCAAGCAAATCAAGATCTTTGCTCCAAATAGAAACTCCTTGAACCCAAAATGCAGTGTGGAATACCTTGTGGAAACTGGAGTGAACAATTTTAACCAATGTGTTTGTAGCTACTTAGGCAGCACCAGTGAAGAAGGACCTGCTAGCAAGAAAAAGTGCAAAACACTGAAGTTATTTGATTCAGGTGACCTCAATATTGTGTTCAAACTTGCAAAAGAAGAACTAGGACTACAGTGATTGTAGTGCTACTCTTAGCAATGAATGCATGCAATCATTCTATCTTATACCACATCCTTCAACCAGGGTTAGGTGTATTTTTCATATGTCAGTGGCTCCCCCTGAATCAATCAAATGACTGAAAAGTTTGAAGAAGCAAGTTAAAAGCATAACACAGTTTGGCTCAAGTCAATTAAGATTCCATCTCTTTTGCTTAGTTCAGGAGTTAATGTGAATATTGATTAACCGTACTGTGGTCTTCAAATTAACCCGAAGTTACAAGGGCTCCTCTACTTCTCTTTATCTCTTTCTTTTTGGGGGCCCAAACTGGAAGAGTGGCTCTAACAGATCCCAGGAACAACCTCAGAGAACTCTGTCCAGAAGAGCGCAGTCCTAGGAACAGCTAAGATACTGCATAGAACCCTCAAGCTCCCAGGCTTCTGGTAGAGGACCCGAGCTTGAAGTGAAAGTGGAACTGCCCATGTGGAACAAATTGGGCAAGATGGAAGTTTATATATATGTATATATATATATATATATATACATATATATATACTGAGTCTTGGGCAAGACCATGATTTCAAGTTGTTCATTAAAAGTGGTCTAAAACAGCTTGAGTGCTTTCTTAACTGGTGCTTTGTTTGCAATTTTAAAAGGATAGACAGGATAGTAAAATGTTCCATATACTGTAATTTATTTGGTTGCTTGAACTTTGGAAGAATTTGTGCAAGTACACACATTTTAAAAAACTGTCTCACTCAGATGATTTTATTTCTTTTTTTAATTTTACACTTACTGTGCACAATACTAATTTAGATTTTTGAACAGATGTGAGCTTTTCTTTTTCAAATAAAACCTTCTCCTTTCTCACTCAATCATTGCTGCTTCACAAACTTGACAATTTACTGCTTATACTTCTATGGAGAAACAAAGATTTCTTTTAAAAGCCAAGACAACTGTTCATGGAATTATGCCTTTGCCTTTTATTTTTCACTAAAGCGGGTTCTGTCAGATGATGCTATGATAGAAAAAAGATCTTATTAAAGCAGAGCAGCGGGCTTGCAGTGCTTAGTAACAGCAGTTGAACTACATTTCAGGTACAATAACAGGGGAGTTTTGCTGCCTGAAAATATTATATTGTTATTGTAGTTTTTTTTCTGTAATAAGTTACCATATATATTTGAGAAAAAGGTTGGGAGAAAACACAATGAATATGTGAGCCCAACACCTAGCAAAATTTATTCAAATGCTAGTAAGCACAAAACATTTTGTTACTTTTTTTTTTACTAAACTATGACACATTGGTTGAGAAATAAGAGAAAAGAATGTGAACTAGTTATTATTATTTATTTTTGTCCTGTCATGGCATTTCAGACATACCACATAGAGAAGATGGCTGCTTACGTGTGCCAGAACAGATTCGCTCTACAAAAAGGATATCTCAAGATGAAATTGTAATTGCAAGATTTACTTTATTGAATCAAGACTGAATCTAGCATCAGAGTAGGCAGGCCACACTGTTGTGTGATCCAGCCCCAGACAGCCGCAACGGCCCCAGGCAAACAGACACCCGGCACCACCCCAAGGCAGCTGCATGTCTGCACAGAGGTAGACATGCAGAGGTAAGTCGTCAGCAAAGTACAGGGTCGGCAGCCCCCAGGCCAAAGAGGTACAGGGCGAGACGCAGGGCACCAGCCCCCGGCAGAGAAACTGCCCAGCACCAAGCAGGAGAGGCCCCCCCCAGAGCCCTGAACACACTGGGCTGGCACCAGTCCACCGCAGCAGCCGGACCCTACCAGAGCCTAGTGTAGCCTCCGGGACCCCAACTGAGTTGACATCCCCGGGAGCCATAGACCACCCAGCGGGATTCCACCACTCCAGAACATGGCCGAGCACCCACACGAACAACCCCATACCAAGGGGGCAGAAACCTGCCAGCTAATATTAACCTAGGTAATATTAGAAGTTTGAACATTTTTAGGAATTTGAATTAATAAACATGTACATACTAATCTGTAGGAAATGCTCTTTGACCTACTCAATTGTGAACATTTACAACACTAGTACTGACAATGTGACTTCCTTTCTGACTTGTTTTATTTTTTAAGACCAAGAAAAGTCTTTGTGTGACTGACCTTTTCTGCCACAGATTGTGTTGTATGATTTATGAAGTTTCTTTAAATGCTCTTTGGACTGCTGGACAGCTGAGCTCAGCTGTTGCGTCAGTCAAGCTTTTTGAAGTTCTAAAAGCCATGAGAAAAAAAGAGCATTTTTTGGTGTTGATTTGTTTTTGTTAGGGCAACATCCAAAAAGTATGGGTATGGTGGTCACTCTATTTCCACAGAAGAATTAAAGGTCTGGCATTCCTTAAAGAAATGCATTTCCCCTGCTGTCTTTTTTTGCCACAGTTTTAAATTAGGATCATCTTATTATGACATTGGACATGAGTTTTGGTCAAAGCTTGTAACTGACATTGTTTGCGATTTCATGCAATATTGCAAGATATCACGCTCAAAGTATGAGGGGCGAATGACTCTCAGTTACTACCACATCAAATTTTAGCTCAATATCTTTAAATTTGACTGAGTTTAAGCCAATGCTGTGTTGACTAAAGTAGACTAGCTGTGGCAGCCATCTTGAGTCAGGCTAACTCAAAATTTCTATCAGCTGTGGATGTATGTAACTGTGGATGTATGAGTCAGGCTGACTAAAAATGTTAATTAGCTGTGGATGCATGTAATGGTTACTTTCTGAAAGTTTAATTAAAATCCATCGAATGGGTCATAAGCTATTTTGCTAACAAACAGATTGAGTTGACTGTAACACTTAATGCAAATATTTTAAGCAAAGATGTGGTTCTATGTGAACAGCACTTGGAGTATGTGGTGTGAATAACTCTTAGCTACTACCACACAAAATTCAACACCAAGTTAAGTTATAGCCATTTTTGTGTTTTCCAAGACCAAGGCAGGCTTCTTGAACTGAATTGAATCTATACAATGAGTTGGAAAAGTCCATACAAAGTTTTTTGTTTGTTTGTTTCGTTTTTTTTTCCCCAAATCTCTTCGGTGGTTTATGAGATATTTGCTAACCAATAGACAAACAAGCACACACAAACAGAAGCAAACACATTATCCACTTTTTGCATTCGGCAGCAGGCGATAATAACCTCCTGATTTTAGTATCGACTGAACAGGTAAGAATGGGGCATGAATCTTTTGAGCACGCTCATGCATAAGACGTTTGTCTTGTCCAACAATCAGGTTGACAGTTTGAGCACACCTACAAATTCAAAACAAACTATTTTCTTGTAGTCATTCAAAACAGCTGTGCCACATATTTAAAAAAAAATCCAATTTATTTTGGCCTCACAAAGCTGGTGAAATTTTGCTGCAGTCTGTTTTCATTACTATATTCCACATTACTGAGCATTCTGCCTTTATTTGTGACCACTAATGCTTTTTGACATGCTATTTAGGTGATTTCACCTATCTATTTGCAAGTTAAAGCAGTAACAAAAAGCAGCTCTTTGCAACACATTTTTTTGTGTCTAAAATGGTTTTGCAGACCCTTCTATAGAAAACAATTTTGATTTAGTCAAAGAACCAAAGATTCAAAATAATATTAAAATGTGCTCAATCCAGGCATTAACACTGAACACACCTTGTTTTTAACAGTGACATTGCCTATACTTCACGAAAATGTTTTCCTATTTTGATGGTTGGCATCTATTTTTGTGATTTGCTTTTATTTCAGTATTAACATCTGCATACTTTCACGTTCAAATTCTTTCCCACTTTAGGTTCACACCACTGATAGCAGTCTACCTGCTGCCTCAGCCAAAGGGTGCATGGTGTGTGTATGTTACTTAGAGGCCATTAATTTTCAAGCTGTGCTTAACGCACTTGGCACTCTGCAGGAAAGATGACATGTATATGTACGAGTTCTTCAGAGGCCAGGAAAAAAAAAATCTAATGATAGAGCGAGGGTGATGGGTGGGAGAGAGGCAACTGGGAGGAAAAAAGGGATTGAAGCTGTATCCCAGGAAACAAACTAAATAGAGATATTGCAATGGATCTAAACAGAAATGGCTGCATTTTATAGCTATATAAGAAGTCAGTCAAACAGGAACTTTGGATTAGATGCTGCATTTTGTTGAGTGAATACAAAGACTGTAGAAAAACATGGCTGACCAGAACACACCTAGAAAATGAAGAAACAAAACAAGAATCTTCTAGTAGACTGGATCCAGTAAATGTTTTAGGTCCCACCACTTCATGTAAAATATTGGTCCTTTTTTCTGACTAAAAGCTAAAACTACACCTCTACTAATTTGTTCCAGGTGTTGACTCCTGTTGAATCAGCCATTAACTATGCATTTGGTGTTAACTCTATCTGTCTGTTAGCAAAATATCTCATTAACAACTGGACGGATTTTAATTGAACTTCCAGTAAACAATTACTAGATGTACTTTTAAAGCCAATGGAATTCCAGATGTCAGCTACAACCAAGCGGCATTGGAAAAAGCATTAATGACTATAATTTGGAAAACTTTACTAATATTGAGCTAAAATTTGGTGTGGTTGTAGAGTAAAGTCATTTATAACACATACTCCAAGTGCTACTCATTGCATGAGATCTTTGCTTAAAACTTTAGCATTACCTTGTTGAGTCAACCCTTTTTGTATGTTAGCAAATTATCTCATAAACTACTGGATGGATTTTAATGAAACGTTTAGAGCATAATCATTGGATGGATATCTATAACTAATTCGCTTTTGGAGTCAATCCAAATTAAGGTGGCCACCACAGCTAATCAACATTTGCCAATTCAAAAATGGCTGAATTTTACAGATATTGAGCTAAAATTTGATATAGTAGTAGCTGAGAATCATTCACAACACACATGTTGAGCATGATATCTCGTAATATTGCAAGAGATTGTGCATAACATCATTTACAAGGTTTGACCAAAACGATTACTACTCTATCATTTTTCAACACAAGATGATCTTAGTCCAAAGCTCTGCCATAAAAGTTGGCATGTGAAATGCATTTTGTCAAGGATGCTAGGTTTTTAGTTTGTAATTACTTCAATGTATTAAAAAAATACACCTTACTGTGGTGGAGGGGTTTGAGTGTCCCAATGATCCTAGGAGCTATGCTGTCAGGGGCTTCATGCCCCTAGTAGGGTCACCCAAGGCAGACAGGTCCTATGTGAGGGGCCAGACAAAGACCCCTTATGATGAGTTCCACAAATGGACATAGTGTTCCCTCCCCAGACGCGGGTGACTGAGACCCCACTCTGGAGCCGGACCTGGAGGTGGGGCACGTTGGTGAGCACCTGGTGGCCAGGCTTTCGCCCATGGTGCCCAGCCGGGCATAGTCCGAAGAGGTGACATGGGTCCCCCTTCCCATGGGCTCACCACCTATGGGAGGGGCCAAAGGGGTCGGGTGCAATGTGGGATGGGTGGTGGCCGAAGGCAGGGACCTTGGCTGTCTGATCCTTGACTACAGAAGCTGACTCTTGGGAAGTGGAATGTCACCTCTCTGGTGGGGAAGGAGCCTGAGCTGGTTTTTGAGGTTGAGAGGTTCCGGCTAGAAATAGTCAGGCTCACCTCAACGCATGGCTCTGGCTCTGCAACCAGTCTCCTTGAGAGGGGTTGGACACTCTTTCACTCTAGAGTTGCCCCTGCTGAGAGTCGCGGGGTAAGTGGGCATACTTGTTGCCCCCCATCTTGGTGCCTGTACGTTGGGGTTCACCCCGGTGAACAAGAGGTTAGCCTCCCTCTGTCTACGTGTGGGGGGACGGGTCCTGACTGTTGTTTGTGCTTATGCGCGGAACAGCAGTTCAGAATACCCACTTTTTTTGGAGCCCTTGGAGGGAGTACTGGAGAATTCCCCTCCTGGGGACTCCCTTGTTCTGCTGGGGGACTTCAACGCTCACACGGGCAATGACAGGGATACCTGAAAGGGGTGTGGTTGGGAGGAACGGTTCCCCTGATCTGAACCCGAGTGGTGTTCTGTTGTTGGACTTCTGTGCTCATCATGGATTGTTCATAACGAACACCATGTTCAAGCATATTGGTGTCCATATGTGCTCTTGGCACCAGGACACCATAGATTGCAGTTCAATGATCGACTTTGTTGTCGTTTCATCTGATCTGTGGCCGCATGTCTTGGACACTAGGGTGAAGAGAGGGGCAGAGCTGTCCACTGACCACTACATTGTGGTGAGTTGGCTCTGATGGTGGGGGAGGATGCCGGTCAGGCCTGGCAGGCCCAAACGTATTGTGAGGGTCTGCTGGGAATGTCTGGCGGAGTCTCCCGTGAGACGCTTTAACTCCCACCTCCGGGAGAACTCTGAACATGTTCCGGGGGAGGTGTGGGACATTGAGTCCGAGTGGGCCATGTTCTGCGCCTCCATTGTTGAGGCGGCTTATTGGAGCTGTGGCGCTGTGGCTGGTGCCTGTCGCAGCGGCAAGCTTTGATATTGAGCTAAAATTTGATACAGTACTGGTCTGTCGTGGTGAACAGAGAACTGAGTCAAAAGGTGAAGCTCTCAATTTACCAGTCGATCTACATTCCTACTATCATCTATGGTCATGAGCTTGGGATAATGACTGAAAGAACGAGATCATGGATACAAGTGGCCGTAATGAGTTTTCTCCGCAGGGTGTCTGGGCTCTGCCTTAGAGATAGGGTGAGAAGCCCGGCCATCCGGGAGGGACTCACAGTAGAGCCGCTGCTTCTTCATGTCGATAGGAGCCAGCTGAGGTGGCTTGGGCATCTGATTAGGATGCCTCCTGGACACCTCCCTGGTGAGGTGTTCCGGGCACATCCCACTGGGAGGAGGCCCAGGGGAAGACCAGGACACGCTGGATAAGCGGAAGAAGATGAATGGATTAAAAAAAATAAATCATGCAACAATATAAATGCGTGTATGGGTCTCTGTGTGTGTAGGCAGATCTTTCATAATAAGGTTATAGCCCATTCCTAATGCACAGATTCAGTTTCTAAAGAGACAACATTGCACTGCATTTAAGTTGGATATTTGCATGGAATATTGTCACATATGTTCAACTGAAGCAGATAAAGCTTATATGTTGAAACCTAGCAACAATCCAGATCACTAATTTCAGAAAACTGTAACAGGGTTGCTTCATAGCTGGTATGGTTCCTCTCAGACGCTGTAGTGATGTATGTAAGAGACAGTTATTCCGTATCAGAGAGTAGACGTTTGTTGTTATTTTTAGTTACAGTTTACAGAAATGTTGCTTCCATTACTTATGCTGGATCTAAAAATTTCACATACTTGTATTCTCCAAATTAGCAAGCAGCTTCATTTAAAATAAAAAATGAACAATCAAAACACTACAGTGTTTTATGATTTAACACACCCTCAATAATAAAATAAATTATTGAAATTCAGTTCATAAAATTGCAAACTTATGTATGTTTATGGTCAACAGTTGGCTGCAGTAATACATCAATGTGTATTCCTGCTCATTAACAGCCAATCAGATAATCACTCCTCAAACTAGGATTACAGGGGCTCCGTTATCATAGCTTTTTATTTAAACTGTCCGCATACTGACCCATGAATAATGAAAGGTAAATATATTTATTACTGTCTGCCTGCAGAAATCCAGATTATGTGACAGTGAACTGACTATTTTTTCAAACCTCATCCTCACTCCTCAGTTGCTCTGTGAATGTTTTATGCAGGTTATTCTTATAGTGATGAGCAGTGACTGTGTCAGCCTCGCTTTTAAGGTCGTATTTTAAAGCAGGCACAGTGCTAAATATTTAGGCCATGGGGCTGATACAAAGAAATATTGAGAAGTTCTTTCTGCAATAAAGCCTGTGTCTAGAGAGTTTATGCCCTCTGTTTCTTTTTTCACAAATCTGCAGTTGAGGTTTTGAAAAAATTCCAAAGGCCGGTTGTTAGGATCTGTATTTTTTGGTTTTATTCCTGAGCAGTATTTGTGTTTTGTTCCCTTTGTTACGGGGTTTTTCTCTGCTTAGTTCGTTTACATTTGATAGTTCCTTGTGTTCTCTGTACAACTCATCACTTCTTTCTCAGTCAGCCTCTGCTCCTTGGCTGCTTCCCGGCCCACCCTCACCTGCTCCCGTTTTCAGATTGTTCATTAATGCTGGTCTTTATATTCTGGTTCTTCACATCCCATCGTCAGCTGAGCATTACCCTGGTTCCTCCTGTTGTCCCCGTTGTCTGCAAGTTTTGGTGCCACGCCATCTCTTGTTTAAGCTTTGTTAATAAAATTAAGTTGTTTTTTGGAGTTCAGCCTGAATCCTTGGGTTCACACTTCCCTGGAACCTGACACTGGCAGTTTATTACTACATAATCAAACTTTTTTTTTTTTCCTTTTTCTCAATTTTGGTCCTAAAAGCAGTTGCAAAAAACAACTTATTATGTAGAAGTATAAATACAATGATGCTTGGTAAAAGATGCAGTTTAAGAATTTGATTTAACTCGAAGCCTTTACCACTTGATAAATTCTTGAATATTACATGTTTATTCTAGATTCACAGAGACCTTTTTTGCAGCATTTCCCACTCCACCACCAGTAAAAAGTGTTCAAATTAATATTCTGTGTCAGTGCTGCATTTTTAGTTGACAAACAGCAATCGGCTGATGTGCAGAAAGTGCTGTCACCACCTTTTCTATTCTTTTAACGCCCTTGAGGTTTATCACTATTCTTAGTGAATACTGAAGGGAGGGACAGTGGAAATAAATGTGGAAACATCTGATGATTAGAACTCATTTTATTTCTCTTCGATATATATTCTAACTTTCTTTGCCTCAGTTTCCATATGTTGTTGTCAATATTTGATCCTTTAAACTTACCATCTGACAGTAGTCATCAGGACTAGCACCAGCCCAGGTCCAAGCTGAAGAGTGGGCTCACTTCCTGTATTTCTTCCAATAATATACTCATGTAATCATTTCATTATTTAATTCCAGCTCTTGTCATGCCTGCTCATCAGTTACTGAAACATGATTTGCTACCAAGCAAGAGGAGGGGGTCAAGTCATAAGCCACATTTATGACAAGAATCTAATTCATCACTGAGAATTTCTACTTATTTATTTTTTTTGTAATTTCGTGGTGTATTTGCATCACCGGTTAATTTTTTTAATCATTTCCGAACTTTCTTTCAAATTATTATTTCTCAAGCTTGAATTGCTTTCTAATACTTGTTCAGTGTAAAGTACAAAATTCATTTTAAGAATTTTTATTTACATGTCTCTTGTAGTGTGAAAAGCATGTTTGAAATTTGCAATGTAGACCTTGAAATGAAATCTGTGTGTGTGTGTCTGGTGAGTTTAGAAATTCAAACACAGCTGTTCCCTGTTATTTTGTTGGTTCATCTTGTAGAGCTAATAGTGCTTACCAAAAAAGGCCCACTAAGCAGCTTACCCTCCACGCCCCGGCTCCAAGCCAACGAGTTGGGCTATTTACTTTTTAAAGTTTGAGAATAGGTAGATACTGATTAAGCCCCAAGACCTCTGCAAACATTGATCAGCCCAATAGTAACTAGAGGCTTACTTCTGTATGAATCTAAGCTGATAAAGTTTCAATGTTCCGATGTATGAACTGTAATCAAATAAATAAATAAATAGGAAAATCAAAAGAAAAGTTAAAGCTGCTGTCAGTGGAATTTGGGTAACCATGGTAAAAGCACACTTGTGTCTCTCGCTTACTGACAACACTTTTAATAAAATAGGCAGACAGAAACGTAGAGCTGAAAACTTGTGAGTGTAAGAAGAGTTTTTCCAGCTCAAAGGTTAGCGTGTGACATCATCACATTCTCAGCTGAACATTGTATGCGTTATTTCCAGACTTGCAACTCAAAAATGATGATGGAAATAGAAGAACAGTGTCCAAATAGTATATAATATTGTGTTGCCCGTGTGACATCTTGTGTTATCAGATTTGTCAAACAAATCAGCTGCCTCCTCAGAACATTTGAGATTAATAAACTCTTACTTCCAAGGTTCTAATAATTGTTTGCAGATATCACATGGATTTAATCAAGATACATGCTAAACCTTTGGATTCAGTTGTGCAAAAAATAATAAACATGACTGAGCAACAGTTGCAGTTCTCATTTCTTTCACCTAAACAGGGCAAGTTCTGGTCTTTATAGTGTTAATAGAAGAATATTTGACATGAAGCTCAAGTTGCTCTCCATACATTCATCTCAGACTGATCCCTAACACCTCCTGTTCTCACTACAGCAGCTCCCCTCTCCTCCAAATGGCTGCTGATGTTCCTGCACATTCAGCCATGTTAGTAGCCTCCTGCCGAGGCAGGAAATGAACAGGGTGGAATAGAGGAAAAGCAATAGGGCCATGCCTTTGCCACGGCTTTGGAACACCAGGTCAGGCTGGGCTTGGTGTAAATGTGATACAGAGCAGCCCCGCAGATGTTGTTACCAGCCCAGATTGCTTTTGGCAGGCAGGTCTCCGGGATCCCAGCTGGGCGTCTGGATGGTTACACAGGCATGAAGTGGATTTTTCCGCATCTCATATGTGCGTATGCTGAAAGGTGCAGACTTGTCTGAACACTGTTGTACTGCAGCATAAGCCCAGACAAGCATCCTCCTTTTGTGTCTCAGTTCAATGCTTCACTAAACCTTATGTCATATCCACTATAACATGTGGTGTGGCAAGCATGATTTGGCCATTATGCACATATACTTTGGAGTCGTTTATGTGAGATTCGGGAACCTGGTGATTAAGTCTTGGTTTTAATAACAAACTCTCAAAGTTTGGTTTAATTCCAGTTTTTTGAAAATCTGTAGTAGCATAACTAAGCTGCAGCTTGTAGTAATACAGCCATTTTATTTGGAAACAACCAAACTGCAGTACTCCTGAGAAGTTATTTTAAAAACTGTCTATCTCAGAAAATAAAAACACATTTGCCTGATCAATCCCAGCTACTGGAGGCTCATCTTTGACTTCCTAATTTAAATTACATGATAAACTACACAAACAGAAATATCTCCACAGCTCATTAGCATTTAGCATCTTGCCCTCGTGTAGCTGCAGAGCTCTCCATCCAGTCCCCATCATTTTAATTAACCCTGGATGAGGAGAGGTGATAAACTCTGTGTCCCACTCAACCTCCTCTATGGCACGCACACACACACCACAAGCACACTCTCCTTCTTTGTATTCCTTCCCATCACTTGCCTTTTTTCTTTTCCTTCACTTGATAACACTTGACCAAAATGGAGGTCAATGGAAACAGGAAACTGAAAATCTGAATACCCAACAGACTAATGTATAGTAGCACACACACAGAAATACAGCAACAACAACTTGCATGTGTGCAGATCAGTCACAAACACCTGCAGCAGGTGTTATTGTGGAAACAGAGGGTGCCTCTAGTCACTTTTATGTGTCCAATTAGAGCCTAGCACAGGCGCCACCTCTGCAAAGGCTGAACTATTGTAGTCCAGGCACTGCTTGATAAGTGGATACTTTTCATGTACATTTTTTTCCCAGAACCATCCCTGCTTGATTGTCTGTAGTAAATGAGATATTGTTGTTTGCAATCCATAACAATGATCTTCAGTGCAGGAGAAGAAGCATACATGACTGTGCTGACCCCTGATCCTCCTTACGAACTCATGTAGTTGAATTAGACATTAGCTCAAAATCTCATAGAAGTGATATCGCCATCTTCTGTCTTTAGCTTATTATATACATGTCATTTTAAAAAGGGTTTCAGACAAAAGGTGACAAAATGTGCTACAATGGTGTTCAGTATTTCAAAAATTCCACATTTTAAAAATTAGAGCATCTGTTCTCAAACCTTTACTTCATGTACCACCTTAGAAAATGTTCAGCACTCAACGTACCATTATCAGTTATTTAAAGTATGTCAAATATATTAAAACCACTTTACAGCTTCTGCCCACACATGTAGTGTAAGAGCATCACAATTAATTGTATGCCAACAGCATATCTGAAGGCAACAGGCGGTATAAATTCCTTTGAGTAATGCTAGGCCTTTAATCGTAGTAAAATTCTTTAGCTCTTGGTTGTTACAATTGCTAGAAAAAAAGCCTGTTGCAAGTTAAGTCAGTGCAATAAACACTCTGTAATTTGCTCTTCACTGTTAAGTTGAATAAAAGTAACTGCTAAATCAATGCCATGTAATGAAAACACATGTGCGCACACACACACACACAGGGGAGCTGTGTGTTTCATGTCACTGCTGCAGTTTATAAAAAAGCTGTTCCCACCCACATACAAAGGCACTATATGCAGCTAGGAGCAGACCCGTACTGAGAAATAGTATGCCTGTTATGATTTTTGGCTTTAATTGTCTCGTGAAAATCATGTTTTATGCTGGTCTCTGCAGTGGAAGTCAGTGTGATAACGACAGCTATTAGCATACTACCATAAAGCAACCCATGCAGTTAATAAATTGCACTGTTCGTACTTCAAAATAAGAATTCTTGTTTCAACACCCATTTCGATTAAGAAGCATTTTTGCAACTCAGTATGCAAAACAGTACATTTTATCCCAACATCTAAAAAAGTGACAAACAGCAGCATACAAAATAACACCCAACCAAGTCATTTCTTAGACGCAGGAGCCGGAGTTGCATCCGGGCTTTATTACTCGAATATTGGATTTGCCAGAATGCACGGCAGACTAATAACATACATTATAATGGAGTATACCCATGATATTGCTGTTCATTTGTTTGTGATGCAGTCAGGTCGGAACCCACCAGTCCTCCACCTCCCCTCCATTTTCCTCGCATAAGTTATTACCCAGGGCTGATGCAGTCAATTTAGTCTCGTTGTTCTCATCCCCGCACAAACCCAGTAACACGGATACACTTTTGGGTTGCAGTAATAAAAGTCAGACAAAGTTAAGGCTGCTATTAATTTAGGAAATTGAGATGTATATAGAACTGTTGCGTTTGTCTATATTCTGCCTTCATTTTACCGTGTATTCCCAAGGCAGAGGTGAAAATGTCTACATTTGTTTGAAATTAAACATTCTTGACAGATTTGATGTGTAGCATAGTTGATAGCTTTAGCCCCATTTGATAGCTTGTCAGTACTTGTGCAGTTTTTTTGGTAATTGTAGTTAATAATTTATCATTTTTAGTCAACAAGAAAGATTAGGAAAAAATAAGCTTGGGAAAATGGAGAAGTAGATTCACTGTTCTAGATTTGCATCAAAGAGACATACAAAAGGAGATATTTCTCCTTGCCCAAGTTATATTTTTTTCTGTACTTTAATTAAGGTTGCACTATATTAGAAAAACATCCTTTTGATGATATTTGTTGAATAGTGCAATGACAATATCACTTGTGGTAAACCCACATTTTCGTCCTTCCTCTTTTTTTTTGTTTTGTCACCACAGTACTCACAACTTTTTCCACGTTCCTTGGTATTCCATCCACCATCAATTAAATCCACTATGAGCATTTTAGTAGGGCAGATAAAAGCGATTTTGTACAAAATTGTGCAAAAGAATTGTTCAACAACACCCAGTTAAAAAGGGTAAAAGAAAAATGTAATTTCTTGCAGCTAAAAAAAACTGAGAGCAGTGATAGTAGCAGGTAAAGAAAAACATCCAGACAAAATGATCAAACCCAGTGACACCGGTTGTCATAGCAGTATATACACAGCCAACCCTACAGAGGCTAGTTCAAGATCTGTGGATTTTTTGAGCTAAGGAGCAAGTGCTTGATGAATTCCAGTCCATAAGGCAATCTCTGCAAAACCAGAAAAAGCAGCTGGATTTTGTATTTCCATGCATTAAGTTGTGGTGTTTTCTCATCTTTTCTTAAGAAAGGAAAATAAATCTGCATGACTTATATGGGATGTCTGGGGTGAGGTTTATAAAACAAAAAACTAGCCAACAAAGGTTTCTGACAATGATCTGCAGAAGGTCATTTATGACAAATAAGTGCAGCCACTGGTGTCAATGAGGCAAAGCTGGATTATTTTGTCCAATAGCAGAGGTCCTACAATGCAATCCTACCAACTAGTGGAGCCTTCAAAGAATATGCAAAACATGCTGTCTATTCAGTTCAGTTTATTTATATAGAACCAATTCACAACAACAGTTATCTCAAGGCAATATACAGAGAAGTAACAAGTCCAAATCAAAAATCCAATTCAGTTCAAAACAGATCCAGATATAAATCCAATTACACTCACCGGCCACTTTATTAGGTACACCTGTCCAACTGCTCATTAATGTAAATGTCGAATCAGCCAATCACATGGCAGCAACTCAATGCATTTAGGCATGTAGACATGGCCAAGACGATCTAGCGGCAGTTCTGTGGGCGCAAATGCCTTGTTGATGCCAGAGGTCAGAGGAGAATGGCCAGACTGGTTCGAGCTGAT
>JAOXNZ010000199.1:18992093-19025075 GCA_028566095.1 Kryptolebias brasiliensis
CCCCACTCCACCTCACCTCTCAATATGACTGTGGATTTTTAAGTAGCTTCTTTAAAAGGGATATTTGGGTTGACTCTGTTATCTGTGCCTGGGAGGTGGATGGCCTTGGGATGAAAGTGGTAAGCGGAAGGGGAGCTGTAATGAGAATCTCCGCGCTTTGGCCTTTGATGCAGAGAAGATGCAGTGCAGCTCTCCACGTTTCCTGTTCTCATGCAAGAGACAGTCCTTACCGCAGACTGCCGCAGTTGTTAGATTTTTAATATGCCCGACATTCTGTGCCATCATTTTTCATTAGCTGCTCATTACTGTCGTGCAAATAGAACGTGTCACCGGCAACGCACAAGTTTAGCTTTAGCACACAGTATCTCCCTTTTTCCTTGAAAGAATGTTCATTAAAATAGTCAACCTTGTTAGAATGCAGCATACCTGATGCTGATCTATTATATTTATTAATACAGCACCAAAATGGAGAAAAAAACATATGATTGTTCTAGTTGGAAGACCTGACCTGAAGTAGAGTTTGATTACCTTGCAATTTTCAACTCCTACTGGCCCTGTGATTGGCTGTGAAACCACTGAGGGAGACAGAGGAGACTGGAGAAGAGGCAAAGGGTGAGAAAAAAAAAGAGAGCACTTGAACACTGTAATGACATTGTGAATGCTAATGCAACACTCAAAGATAGGGCACAGAAAAAAGGGGAAGAAAAAGGAAAAATGAAACAGTGACTGCAGGAAACAGGCGATTCTGGCAGACTAATGACAGTGAGCGGAGAAGATCACAGTGATTGAGAAAAGAGTTGAGATTAAATCTTATTATATGTGCTTGCATTAAGATCAGAGGGAAAATGAGAGCAAGTGTGGGTGAAAAGAGTCTAAATAATAAGCTTTTCATGATGACCAAAGATCACAGGCTTAAAGTTTAAACTTTTCTGCCTTCTGCACAGTATGTAAAACTATTTTCCCAAGGCCATATGCAAAACATATAAACATAAAAATATCCTTTATGTCTGCACCTAAATCTTATGTGAAATGATTAGCTTCCTAGGTGATTCATTTTGTCATCCTTACAGCAGTTTAACATGCCTGCAGCAGTTTTTTTTTTTTTTTTTGAATGGAGTTTCTGATTTTTCAAAACAAAAATATCTGAGCAATTGGCTTTCATTAAGTATTATATAAATAGAAGAAGAAAAAAAACTGAAGCTTTTTTAAAGGATAGCACATCAGCATAAACAATGTTAGAGCTGCTGCCAGTGGCTCATTAGGGTCACAGTGGTAACGAACACCTGTGTCAGTCACTTCCTGACAGCACTAAAACATGCAGAGAGAAATGTTGACTAAAAATTAAGCCTCAACTGAAGGTTGCTGTGTTAAAACAATGAGTTACATTGAATAAATTCTAGAACTATAGGTGGTAAAAACATGTGGTCATCACATGTGTCAGTGACTACATGTACATGTTTTATGGAGGAGATAAGACAAGTTAATATCCAAGACCCTTTACTTCCTGTTTAGATAAAAATCATATGAGCTCAGATACAATAAAGGTCAGTAAGTCTGGATGTGTGCATTCGGTAATCATCTTAAATTGAACATTCTGTGACAAAAATCTTCAAAAATCATAAAACCTAAACTGTGATTGTGTAAAAAAATATCAAAATGCCAGTTCAGGCATGTCCAACTTTTTGCACCTTTGAATAATGTTTCTACTGTGAAGTCTGCCTGAGCTACACAGCTCCAAGGAGGGCTGGGTTTTCTCATTTTTTGCAAATTTCATCTATACTGTTCAATGCACTGCTAACAAAACACTGTTCTCAGCCAAGCCCCACATTTTGTTATACTTTTTGTTCAGGTTTTTCCAAGGCCACAGGGGGAAGTAGCAAACTTTAAATTGTGACAGAAACAAAAGATTAATGGCCAAATAAGTAATAAGGGTGCCTCAGTGTTTGTGTACTGGAGCCCTTAATAATAAAAAACTTATCTGAGTATGACGTTAAACACAGAGACGCATGGGGCTTTTATCAGTGGGTGTTTTAGGAGATTCCAGACTGTCGTGGACATGTGCAGTCGTGAAGACTCCCAACAGGACAGAGGTGGTGCAGCAGCCAGAGAGCTGTCCCATCCATCCTGTTTGAATCACTCTTGCTGGGATCAATGCTGCATGATAATGATGTTGTGACATTTGGCAGAATGACTGATGTGAGTGTTTGCAGCACAGGTTTGCTGCATGTATGCCAGTGGTTCCCAACCCTGGTCCTCAAGGGCCACTATCCAGCGTGTTTTAGTTGTTTCCCTGCTTTGACACACCTGATTTGAATGAGTAAGTGATTAACAGGCTTCTGCAGACCTCAAAGACATGCTGAAAAGCAGAGAAACAATGAACACATGCAAGATAGTGTTCGTCGAGCACCAGGGTTGGGAATCACCTATGTATGTGATCATTGCAACCACATGTCTATCTGGGATTATTTCTGCTGATCAACTTTACTACTATAGGATTATAATCATTTTTTTTATGCATTTCAATGCAGAGATGAGCGATCTTATGTCTGTACTCAGCATTTTGACTCCTTTTGTTTATTTAGTTCCCAAAATTTTGTTTGAATAAAAACTGTTTTATACTGCAGTGTAGAGCAAAATATTCTGTTTTTTTAGGTCTGAAAGATTCTATGCTCAGGATTTTGTTTGAAGTAATACATTGCATCCCTCTGAATTATAACTGAATCGTAATTGTGAGGTACCTAAAGATTCCCACCCATAACTACTACTTTACGAAGTGAAGCCTTTACATCCACTGTGTAGCTTGACGGAACAGAATAAAGCCCACAGAGACAGCATGTCCATGTGGACCATGATGTTCTTATTCAACAATCTGAAAGAACAACATGGAAATCAAATCAGGGAATAGCATTGAGTTCTACAAAAACAAAGTCAGTATGTCATTTCTGAGAAAAGCATTAATATCCCTATAATGTTCCTGTATCAGGTTTCTCAACACTGTAATACTTATAGAGCTTTAAGACTATCATCTGAAAGCTTTCCATTATGCTGCAGCTATGATATATCTGCTCTTTCAATTCTCTGACTTCACTCAGACCAACTTTTTGTTATTTTTTTTTTATATTATCTCTCTGCACTGAATCCTAGCATCCCATAAAGGAATGCATATGGCTCTCTGCCTTTCAAGCTAAAGTTTTACACTAAGATCATTTTATGCTTAGAAATAATAGAGTTATTAGCTTTAGCTTTTTTGGTTAGACCTTGAAAAGAACATTCTGCACAATCCCATGATGATGCATGGAGTGTGTGTTGCAAATGACTCTCAGCTAGTATCACACTAAATTTTGGCTCAATATTTGTTCAATTCACTGAAGTAAAGATATTTTTGTGTTTGCTAAAGTCAATTAGTTGTGGTGGCCATTTTTAATTGGGTTAATTCCAAAAATTAATCATTCTTAGATCTACAGCCAACAATTACTTTCTGAGAGTTTAATTGAAAGTCATCAAGTCATTTAAGAGATATTTTGTCAACAGACAAACAGGGTTGACTCTGACAGGCAATGCCAAGGTTTAAACCCTCCTGAAGCCCTCAAAAGAGAGAGACAAAGAGAGGTAGAGAAGCCCTTGTAACTTTGAGTCAATTTGACCCAAAGGCCACAGGAGGGTTAAGGGTGCAAATATGTTATGCTCAAAGTTTGTGCTGAGGGCAATGCTCAGCTACTACCACATCCAATTTTAGCTCAATATTTGTAAACCTGGTTGAGTAACAGCCTCTATGTGTTTTCTAAGGTCAGTTAGCAGAGGCAGCCATCTTGAATTGGGTTGATTCCAAAAGTTAATGAGTTATATATGTAAATTACTGATTTTGTTCTGACAGTTTCATTAAATAATTCATGCAATGGCTCATGAGATATTTTTCTAACAGACAGATAAGGTTTTGCTAATGGTACAAATAAACAAACATCCACAAATGCTTGCTCAGACACGGGCAAAATCATTGTTGACCTATTGTCACCTTTGGGCGATAGTGACTTAGTTGCCTCTTTTTGGACCTCCCAACCAACAAACTCCCTTGGCCTGAATTAATTTTGTCTGCCAGCTTTACGAGCGACATCAGTGATCTATCAAAAACCCTTGAAGACAGCCCTTTAGCACCATTGATCTATCCACTTTGCAGAACGTGCATAAATAAAGCCTCAATAAATCATTGTGTGACACTTTATCAAGAGATGGATGAAACACAGTCTGTATTAGAGATATTAAATGTTTTTAAGGGTGCTTGTGCTGCTGATTAACAGCTTCATAACGTGTCCACTGCCCCCACCTCTTTTTAAGGCAGCGCTTCAATCAGAGAACAAACTTAAGCAAGCAGTGATGGTCCAGTATGTATTGTGCTTGAAAATATGCCAAATGTTAAAACTAAAAAAAACAACAAGGTAATTTTGAGTTTGATGGTGGCAACACATCTCAAAAAAAGTTGGAACAGGGGCACCAAAATGCTGTAAAAGTAAGTGGTACCAACAAGAAACAGCTGGAAGAGCATTTTGCAACTAATTAGATTAATTGGCAACAGGTCAGCAAGAAGACTGGGTATAAAAAGAACATTTTAGAAAGGCTAAAGCCTTTAGAAGTAAAGATAGGTGGAAGTTTACCAGTTTGTCAAAAACTACATATAGTGGAACACATTTAGAATCATGTTCCTCAAGGCAAAATTGTAAAGACTTTGAATATTCTATCATCAATAGTTCAGAATATAATCTAAAGATTTCAAGAATTTGGATAAATCGCTGAGCTTAAAGGACAAGGCCTAAAGTCAATATTAGATATCTTTGATCTTCAGGTCCTTAGGCAGCACTGCATTAAAAACAGGTCTGATTCTGTTCTGGACATCACTGCATGGACTCAGGAACACTTCCACAAATTATTGTATGTAAACACAATTGTCATCCCATCCACAAATACTGGTTAATGAAATGCTGTTGTCAAGCTAATTTAAAACAGATTGAGGCAAGGGGGAAACTGTTCTGTGGTCAGACAAATTGAAATATGACATTCTTTTTGGAAACCATGGCCACCACATCCTCCATAATAAAGAGGAGAGGGGCTGTCCAGTCTTATCAGCGCACAGTTCAAAAGCCTTCTTCTCTGATGGTGTGAGTGTGCATTAGTGTCAATGGCATGGTCAACTTACACATCTGGAAAGGTACCCTCAATGCAGAAAAAGTATATACAGGTTTTAGAACATATGCTCTCATCCAGACAATGTCTTTTTCAAAGAAGGCCTTGTTTACTTTAGTAAGACAACACTAAACTACATACTGCATCCATTACAACAACATGGCTTTGTAGTAGAAGAGCCTGGCAGCTGAACTGTCCTGCCTGCAAGTCCAGACCTCTCACTAATAGAAAACATTTGACGCATCATGACACAAATATTCATCAAAGCAGACCCAGGACTGTTGAACAGCTAGAATTCTACATTAGACAAGATCCTCCTACACCTGGTCTCTTCAGTTCCTAGACGTTTACAGACTGTTGTTAAAAAAAGAGGTGATGCTTTGCAGTGGAAAACATGACCCTGTCCCAACTTTCTTCAGATGTGTCACTGCCATAAAATTCAAAATTACATTTTTTTTTTCAAAGAATTGTACAGTTTCTTAGTTTCAGCATTTGATATGTTTACTATGGTCCACTGTGAATAAAATGTGAATTTATAAGATTTGCATACCATTGCATTCTATTTATATTTACATTTTACATATTGTTCCATTTTTTTGCAATTGGGTTTGTACACCATCTTCACCGCATTAGGCCACCTGCAGTTCTTCTTGTTCCTCTCTCTTCCTGTCAATATTTTCCACTCGCTCCTCCCTCCTCATCTGTACCCTCTCCCTGTTTTACAGCCTCGTCCAGCTACTTAAAGAGTCGGGCTGCTTTGTAGTGAAACACTATTAATTACCTTGTCATCCCTCGATGGCTGGCAGTGACAGGTTTTAGACCAGCTCTCTGAGGAGGTGGGCGGACACCGTGGCTAAATTAAAAACCTGGGAGGCTTTGTCATAAACTGTCATTGCTATATTTAATGAAAAGTCTAAACTGTGTGTGTGAGAGACTGTATGAGTTCAAAAAGACAAGGAGATAGAGGTGCAGGATTACAAACAGATGGATGGAAGGAGCGAATCAAGTGGGAGCCTCAGAAACAGCTGGTGGTCATATGTGCAGAGGTCTGGAGACAACGAGAAATGAGGACAAAATATACGATTAAAGCAGCAACAGCAGCTACTGTATTCTAAAAAATGTGCAACACCTGCTGGTTGGATCTCAGGAGTGTACAGGGAGTAACTTTAGACTGTGATGACTTTGGACTTATTATCTTTCTGTCCTACTCCACCCAACCCAACACTATTCAAATTTAGGGCCTAGCATTCCTTGTAGGAATGCATTTTGCCCACCACCCTTTATGCCTTAGTTTTAAACTACGATCATTTCATAATAGGAAAGGACAGACATATAGCTGTTTTCATTAAACCTTGTAAATTGTGTTTTGTGAAGTCTTAAGCAAATATAAAATACCTCAAGAAATGTGTTTGCACTTTAATTCTGCACTAAGAATACATTTCAGCTACAACCAAAGTTAATTTTATCTCTACATCTGTTAATTCACTGAGATATAGCCATTTTTGGGCTTACTAATGTTGATTATCTGTTATGGCAATCCTAAAATGGGGCGACTCCAAAAGTTAATCAGTTGTATATGTACATCCAGTGATTACTTTCTGAGAGTTTCACTAAAATCACTCCAGTGATTCAAGAAATATTTTGCTAACTGACAAATAAGGTTGATTTTACCTGTTAATGACTACATTTTAAACAAAGATGTTGCTCAATACGTAGCTCTGAGAGTATGTGTTGGAGATCACTCTCAGCTACTACCACCAAAATTTTAGCTCTGAGCTATAACCATTTTTGTGTTTGCTAATGTTGCTTATAGTTTAGTTATATTTTTTGTTTTAGTTGCCAGTAGGATTTTTTTCTCTCTTTCTGACATTTTTAATAAATGTTGCAGCTGTCCCAACTTGCAGGAACCGAGCTTCAGTTGCTGAAGTTTACAGACAGCACTGTCGCTTGATGGACAAGTTATTTTTTATTTGAGCACTTGGTTGCTTACGCTGCCATTTGCAAACTTCAATAACTGCTTGCTGCAAAGACGGAACACGTTTGATGCGCTGCTACTTCACCTAATGGAAAAGCTGTGTCATCGGTCCCAGAGTCTGATGCGTGCAGCAGCAGGACAGACAGACAGCCACCCACTCCCACCAACCTGTCTCTGCAGAGGTGCAATGTCCAAACACTGTGAGACATGTCTGGTCCTCCACAGTGTTGTTTATCCCACTCCTGACCTGTGTTTGGCTGACAAGTGAGAACAAGCGGTTGTAGCCTGGGGGAGCTGTCCATGGTGCTGAAACCCACCGCCGCAGGGACTCAGAGTCATCTCAGTTTGGTTCTGACCCAAGGAGAAATATGGAAGTTAAATAGCTGCTGTAAATGTTACAGCACTCAAACTCATGAGCTTTAATTTCTTTTTTACATTATTTACATTATTGCCAGCCTTTCTCCTTTTTAGCAAAATATCTCATGAAACAAAGGGAGGATTTTTAACGAAACCTTCAGAAAATAATTACTGCATATAGATTTACAAATAATAAAATTTAGGAGTCAATGCATTTCAAAATGGCCACCACAGCTGTTTAACCTTACCAAATGCATAAATGGCTATAATTCTGTCAATTCTCCAGATATTTATCTAAAAATTGTTGTGGTCATAGCTGAGCCTGATCCCCAACACATACTGAGCATCAACCAGTTGTCCAACATCTTCAATTAAAACATTGCCATTAACTATTTGTACTCAAAACTTTGTGCAAAATATCCTATGAACCACTGGATAGATTTTAATGAAACTTTTCATAAAACTTTCAGAAGTAAGCATTGGTTGCACTTCTACAACTGATTGTCTGTTAGCAAAATATCTCATGAACCACAGGATAAATTTTCATGAAACTTTTAGAAAACAATCATTGGATGCACATCTACAAATTATGAACTTTTGGAATCAATCCAATTGAAGTTGGCTTGCATAGCTAATTGACCTTAGCCAACACAAAAATAGGTATGACTCAGTCAGTTTTACAAATATTGAGCAAAAATTTGATGTGATAGTAGCTCAAAGTCATTCATAACACTTACTCCAAGTGCTAACAGATCACAGAGAGTATCTTAGAGACACAGAAAATAGTAATAAAAACCTATTTGTCAAGTACTAAAACCATTCCAACATCATGATTGTCCTCATAGTGAAGGAGGTTTTTCAGATTTGCTGTGATCCAGCCACGTTCTAATAGGTTGTGTAGTTCATGGGGAGTGTAGCAGGGTCATCATCTAGTGTGAAGGGGGCATTAGGAAGGGTCTGATGTTGCTGCAGTTTGACATTGTGAAAGAAAAAGATCCTTCGAAGGGTAAAAGAAGCTGAAAGAAAGGCAAGAGAGAGAGTGAAGAGCCCTGGGAAATCTGCCGCCCCATCTACCAGGCACCTCAGCTTCCCTGTTCCTCTCTCTCACCTCACTGACTTTTAATCGCTCGAGCCAATTTGCTGGGAGAGAAACCACACACTGGCAAGAAATGAAACCATCTCGGCTCCTTGACACACACATACACATATACACACACACACACCTAGCCCACAGCAGCGTCCTTCTCCTCTCCTCACATCCATTCTCCTCTCTTCAGTCTCCCAGCACATCAAAGGGCCAGGAAGAGAAACACTCTGCCTGGCTCGGTCGCCACTCTGCCTCCCCACCCTTCGTTTTGTAGTCCTCCTCCCCCTTGCTTTGGAATGTCTCTCTTTTGTCGAGTCCGGAGAGGAAAAGCAAATGAATAAATGCATATATTTCAGAACTAGTAAAGTAAAGACAGAAACTGATCAAGCTTAAGTTTAATTCCTGACAATTATGCCCACTGAAAAATAGTGTAAAAGTGCAAAATTTGTGAAAAATAATCATTTCTGAGCTGTATTTCCAAGATGGTTTCACATAAACTGAGGTATTGGCCTTACTTTCTGCACTTCACACATTCATGTGAGAGAACATTTGTAGACATGGTGGAGAAGAGGGGTGGGGGTGTTTGCCTGAGGGTCTCTGCAGCACCGTGGTGGCAGTGTCAGGGCTTTGAGATGGTAAATAATTCAGCACCTGACACCACACACACACTCATTCTCTGACAAAGGCCAATTTCATTTGATCTCCTACATGAAAGCTGGACACATTACTTTTTCATTCGTTGTATTTGTCTGTTTTTGTGCCCACATTAAACAGTGTAGAAGGGTAAGACAGGAGCTGAAGTTAAGATCAGGTCCAAGGACTAGCATGTCAACAATACAGGGGGGAAGACTTGGTTCTTGTGTTGGTTTCTTCAACATTTCCTCTATTATTTTCTAGTTTACTGGCTGCTTGCAGAGGCTCTGATGCATATTCAAATAGCCTCTCCGCAGGCAGCGTTGCAATGACACTAAATTACCTCTGTGTTTATTATTATCATTGCAGCATTTAATTGCATTTTCAGATGCCCAGAGGGAGCAGGGTTCACCCTTTTACTGTTGCATTGTAATGGGTCTATAGTTATTGTGTCTTTGGCATGATAAGCCTACTCCTCCCCAGAAGGCTACTCCTGACATTTAATGTTGAAGCCGAAGCCATGTGTGTTACAGAGGAGGGGGAGATCAATGTTAGTTGCGTTTAAACACAAAATGTCAGATGTTAGCTCCACAGCGAGCTAAGAAACGAATGTGAAAGGGCGACAGACAGCTGCTGGGCAATTTACTGGTCATTACACGAGGAGAGCCTCGGCTCGATTGTAGAATGTGAAGTGACCTGTTAGTCAAAGACTGAGTCAAAGGCTAATAAAGCATTAAGCGTTGATTGGAGTGCAGATATTGAACACCATCTGCAAAATATAAGTGAAGTGAAAGGGTTAAGAAAGTCAAGATTTATGCAGTTATGGCAGCCAAAAGCATAACTGTGCATATACTGATGGATTAAAATTACTAAAAATGTTAGGAAATATTTTTGATTAAACTAAAACATTATTGTTCGCAATTTTTTCTCAGCTACTAACCTTTTCAGCACATGATCAAAGTTTAATGTTGATAGGATCAGGCTAAGCCTAGACACACATAGAAACACAGGTGAAAACAGCTTCATTGCTCCAAAAATGGTTAAAAACAAAAATTGCTGTTTCAGTTTCGAGAGTAGCAGAGCGATGGGAAAAGAACGAATGAGGCTGCTAGCTGAGATCTACCATGAGGACAACCTGGGCACGTGTCTTGGGGCCTTTCACCTAAAAGGGCCCTTTGTGATAGATAAAAAAAATTAAGCTAATAATTATCTAATCAAAATCACATAAAATCATTTTAAAATAAATGTCTTGAACTTGATTTTATTGGCTATCTAAGTGTTGACTAGTCATCAAACAAAATGCCGTGTCTTGACTGACTAATGATGACTAGGTGCATAGAACAGGTGAATTTTACACTGACTCAAGGTCAGTTTTTTATTAAGTTATTTGGTAAAAATGACAAGAAACTCAATTTAGCTGATCTACGATCACTTCCTTCTTATCATCATGTATCATGCATTTTTATTGTAGTAATAAAGTGCTAATGAACTCAATTTCAAACTGGCTGTTTGTCAGATTTTCTTTGTAGACATAGATCTGGTTTTGTTTGAGTTTGGGTGCCTCAATTAAGGTTCAGTGATTTGTAAGTCATTGCTCAGCTACTTAAAAATGAACAGGAAATTTCTCTGACTTTGGTGAAGTACTAAACTCAAACTGAGTAAAAAAGCTCCAAGACCAGTTTCAAAGATTGTAAGAAAATTTGGCTCACTTGAGATGTAAAATAGCAAAAATCATCATAAAATGTCCAGATCTTTACTTTTCATTTGAAAAAATTACCCTCCCCATCACTTAAACAGCAATAATCAAAACTAGGGGCTCTGCAACGATCCAAAAGTTCCCCATGGTCTTCTTTTCACTCCTGGCATGACACAGACGGAGAAGGCTATGGCCCACCGGCAACACTTTGTTTGGTGATGTTATGCTGTGATTTTGATGCCCCTGGCTGTTGGCAGGAGCACAGAGGTCTCTGCTGGCATGCAGTTGAATCAGATCTGCAGGGTCAGGATGTTAGAATTAAAATTTTAACATTTCATCATAATACACAGAAGGATATTGTGTATTTCATTGGGTTGTTTTTCTTCTCTTACCTTCATTTAGCTGAAAAGACCACCTCACTTTCTCTGTTTGTCTCCACCTTGATAGCATGTCACTGGAGCAGCAAAAATCTTATCTCCTTTCTCTGCATGCTGATTGAACTCCAGTGTGTTGCTAATCAGGGCCAGGCAGTTTGTTTGCAAGACAATAAACAGGATGGACTAGAAGGAGGGTGGTAGGGGAGCTAGGTAGGAGGAGGTATTTTGTAAATATCAGTAAATTGGGTTTACCAGGAGAAAACAGCAAGAATCTGGTCGCACACAGACAGGATTGTGTCAGTGCCTCGAAGAAGAAGAAGAGAAGGACTGCAAGCATGTGGAATGATAGATTTAACTAAGAGTAGCAACCTAGAACAGTACACTCCCCCCCATTCCCCCCTTTCCCCGCAGAAAATATGTGTTTGAAACCTGGCACTGTCTCTGTTTCTCAACATGGCTGCCCCCTCCTCCAAACAAAAGCAAACATGCTCCCCTTTCCTTTGACAAGAGGCCAAAATGCTCAACAGAGCAGTTGTTCTGCATCCTGTTTGATGTTTACAATTTTTTTTAGATTGCTGCTAATAACCAATGAGGTATAACATCCCCCATCTGTCATTTTCTCCCCCTTTACCTTACTTCATCTGTACAAAATTTCACTCAATTTACCAAAAAATAGCAAGCGATTGGTGTCCTCTGTGCTGCTTCTCCCCCTCTTTCTTTCAGTGTCTCCCTCAGCTGACCTAGATAGTGAAAAGCAAAGAGATGGAAAAACATGAGTTCAGCAGAATCAAACTGCTTTTCAGCGACTTGCAGACCGGCCTTTTGTTATGCAGTTGGATAGACACTCGCATATGGTTCCAGATGGCAGTATTTTTAGTAAAGGTTGCAGTTGTTCCAAACACTTGTTTTATTTTAGCCCATGAGCTAAATAAAGGTAACATTGAATGTCTGACTTAATGCTTTAATGTTTTATGTCATATACGTTTGCATAAATCCTCAGATGTTTATTGTATCTTTAGGAAAGTGGACATTGCAAGGAACTGTACTATGCATACACTCATTTTGTTGCTCTGATTGTACTCGGAAGTCTTGAATCTTGTCTGGCCATCTCATCTCAGTGAAGCAATGATGTTTAAATTCAAAACATATAATGGAGTCAAATAGAAGACCAAGTAACCATATATATATATATATACAGCTACACTGCAGCAAACTGCAGACATCACATCAGGAAATTGAAGATATGGATATTATTTGCTGAACTATGACAGCATTTTTGCCATCCAGAGAGGGAAATAGTGTTTTAGACTTTTAACATATTTTCTACATCAGACATTTTCAGACAATATTGTTTTCATTGGCTTTACAATGCATCTAGGGAACATAAACAGCTGTCTACTCATCAGAATCTTACAAGTTTCTATCACCCCAAAATGAAATTCAAATGAAATTCTATTTTTCCTTGATGACATTATAAATGGTATAGATGAGGTATTTCACAACAAAAAATGACTTCTGTCCCTATAGCAGTTTCCTGAAAGTTGACACCAAAAATGGTTCATATTGGTATTGAGGATGAATAATACTCGGGTTGTGTGAGCAGCTTTAAAAAATTTAGGCTTCTGTTTCCTAGAAAATGCAAAAGGTAATGAAGTCAGGAAACACTACTTATTATTCATACACTGTTTTCCTTTTTCCATACTTTTCCCAAGCTGGAAAATACTAACATCAAATTTCATACTTTTTAAGATTGCTTAGAAACCCTGGTGTTATAATCTATCCAGACACAGTGAATTCTTTTTCTTTATACATCAAGAAGAAATCTGGGAGTCCTTAGTATAAACCGTACCATATATTTTTGACTTGAGGACTTTTATCTTGCGTCTTGATGCTTTTGTCCTGCATGTGGATCCCTCTTGACATTTTTTATCCTTTCCCCAAATTCTTTTTTTTTGTCGTAGAAGAACAACTTTGCATAAAGAACAGCATGTATTATGTCCTCCAAAAAAAACTCATGGCTAAGTATAATAAATGAGTGACGAATTTATCTGAGTGTGAATAATGTACAATCTGGTTGAGGTGTATTTGAACTAACCGATTTCTCTCTTGCTCTTTTTGTTTTTCTCTCCGTCATGCTCTCCTCCTGGCCTCGCCGATGCCTCGAAAAACAACCAAATAGGTAAGTGACAAAATCCCACATTGCACACTAAAATGTCAAATTGAGTTATTTGGTTCATTTTCTTTGCTTGGAAAAGGTGGCAGCTGTGCAGTGCTACATAAAGACAGCAAATATGGAATAAATGCAGAATGGGCTTAAAGGATTCTTCAGCTCTGAAGCATTGCCTCTGCCTGATGACTTTTAATGAAATTCTAACCCTTTTGGATGAGAAATAAAATGGAGCACACTACATCTGGGCCTCTTTAAATCAAGGAAAAGCAGCAGAAAAATAAATTGATGACAAAGAACGGATTAGTCTAATTAAAAGGCTTCCTCACTGGCCAGTTTCTCCAGTAGTTCTGGCATTTTCTGGAGAACTCATTGCGATGATTCTGGCAGTGATTTAGAAACAGTCCGAGCTTTTAATGACATATTTAGCTCAGATGGAGGGACCCCTTTTTCTGTGGGTTTTCACAAAGACTGCTTCTGTGGTTAAGAATTTAGGCGTAGCATTAAATTTTAACAATAGAAGGAACTGAAATGCATCTTACTTTCTTTTGTCACTCACTCTACATTTTTCCACTATGCTTAATATTTCAATAGGGATAGAAATGCAATATAATGCATACGGTGATCATAAAAAGAGATAATTGGTACATTTCTAGAAGCAAATTATCTGCTGTGTGTGGAAATGAGGGCAGCCACCTCAGTACTCTGGAAGGGCAGATTTCTGTCAGACCAGTTGAAGGAAACATAAAGCACTTTTTGACTCCCTGTGCAAGTTCTTTTTAACAAAGTTATTGAGGTGCTCAGTGCTCTGAGGAAGCTACAGTGGCCTCTTCTCTTTCTTAATCTGTCCCTGTCTTTTCATGAGCTTGTATCCACCACTGTCTTGCTTTCTTTTCACCAACACAAAGCCAGCCTCTACCTGTATCCCACCGTTTTCTCTTATAATTCTTCTCCTTCATTGTCGACCCCCTTTTATCTTATTCATAAAAACAAAAAACATCTTTTCTGTCTGGTTTGTGCCACGCAGGAGGCCCGTTAGATTTGGCTCATCCTACACTGCTTTTCAGCTCACACCTCACACGGAGGGAAGAGAGTGCGCGACAGGGTTTGTGTTGCCATACAAGACTTGATGCGTTCCAATTTAATTTTCTCATTTGATCTTGTCAAGCGACTTTATTTGGAATACATGAGCCTGTTTAAATTCATGAGGTCAGATGGAGTGCTCTTCGTAATTGGAATCATTTACACACTTGTGAGGATGCCCTTTTAGCTCTTTGGTGACAATTTGGCCAGAGTTAGTGAATGAAAATGGACTTCAGAAAAAGATAGTTGACATCTTTTGAAATGTATTTTTTAGAAAGGCTATAAACAATATTTTATATATTGTAGTTCGCTCTTTAAGCGACCTCAGTTTTAAGAATTAGTTTAATTTTGAGTAGATTGACAAGCTAAAGGCTAGTCTGAACATAAGTGAGACCAAAGGGACTTGCTGATGCTTGCATTGACTCAAGTTACAAACTTTTCATTATGATTCATAACATTGTTTTACAAACATTTACATCACTATCAGTTTCTCATTACTCTCTGATTCTGGCAGAAATCTTATAATATTCCTGAAGGGAGTGCTTCAGGCTGCACGGAAAGGGTTAGCTTGCTGCTGCTACTTGTGCTTAAAAAAAACCCTCATAAAATTCTGTTTAAAAAACATGTAATGTGAAACTGACAGCAGTGTAAAAGTTTATTAAATAGTGTTAACAACAACTTTGAATGACAGCAGCAGTTAATGGTCTTAGCCTTGCTGGGACTAGCCGCTGTTAGAATTCAACTTTGTTTCTTCTAAGTGAGTTAATTTTATCTGCAACAATTAAGATATTAATTGTTCAAAATCTTTCCATAGAACTCCACTTCAATATAAAGTATTAATTTAACACTAGAAACTTTGAGGTAACAGAACTGCATTGATGTATAAGCTGTTTTATGTATATAAATAATACATGAGCACACCTACACATGCAAACGACCATGATACTATTTGACTCTATGGAGTTTGGAATTTAGTGTATGTTTGCAAGAAGTGACTTTGTTTCATTTTAGATTCTTCAGGTTCTTCCAAAATAAGCCTTTACTTTATAATAGAAACTTAAAACTTGGGAGCAATACCATAATTTGGTGTGCATGAGTGTGTGGGGAATTAAAAAAAAGAATGAAAGAAAGAGGTTGAACCTGTAATCACATTAATTCTTCCAGTTCCTGTGCTTTATAGGATTTTTTTAAACATCAACAATGATATACAATGAGAATGCAATCTTGTTTTAGGTCAATTTTGCACCATATTTTGCGCAAGAAAAATTACTTGTGGAGGGGTTTCTTTTTTGCTCAAATCATGAAGTTCTTTGAGTCCGTTTTACTCAACGTTTTCCCATTTTTTCAGTTTGGTTGTCGGGTTTTGTACAAACTTGCACCGTTTTAAAGCTAATTTAAAATAACCATCATACCACTTTCAGCCTACCTTACTGGATTTATGATAAAAGCAGATGAAACCAAAAATATCTAACTGTGACATGTTATTAAAGCTGAGAAATCTGGGAGATAAGTGAGGTGTTACATTGCTGCAAGTGTTAGAGAAGACCCCTGGCATGCAGATAAAAAAAAGTAATGCATCAAGGAGATGCTGCAGCAAGAATAAAATGAAACTGAATGTTTTTCTCCCCATAGATATAAATGGGCAGCTATATATCAACCAAAAATAAAAGAGTGAAACAAAACTCTGCAGAAATACTCTTGTTTCCACTTCTCTAAACTCAGGGAGCTCAATCAAGGAAGGTAGGTTTGATTACTTCTTTTTATTTATCCCAAGTATTGCTCCCAGAGCAGGGAGAAAAGGGATGAGAGAGGAGCCATTATCACTGACACATAAAAAGACTGTTTAGACTGATCTTTTGCTTCTTAAAACCACTCACCTTGCAGTGTTTAATTCAAGATGTTGCAATGATCTGCTGTGTAAATAACTGTAAATGTGTGAGAGGTAGAAATGATAGAATTTTTAGCAAACAAGCAGCAGCTGAGAAAACAACAGATGTGCCTCAGTTTTTGTTGAAATAGCCCAGCAGTGATGAACAGCTTTAATCTGTGACCCATTTATAAACTGTAAAATGAAAAGTCGCAGGCATTGTCCATTTTCTGAGATAACTAAATAAACTGTAAGTAAAAGTACAAACATTGATTTAGTCAAATAAATTCACTTTTTTGTGCCTGTAGGGAAATTTTCCTTTCTAATCAAAGTTGGAATAAATGAACACTCGAGCTGATGGGTTTTCGAATTATAGTGTATGTTGGATGTAGCCTGTTTTCTGAAAGAACTACAAAAAGCTTACAGACACAAATTTATTTTCAGCACCAGATGGTTTTGTTGCCATCTGATTTGGCTGTATAAGATGCTTTTTAGCTTCTAATTTCATTTATCTACTACCAAAATAATTTACCATCCTTATAAAGTTTTAGTTGCTTTACTAAAAAATAAACTCAAAATTATAAGAAAATTTATAGTCAAAGTTGCTAGAACAAGATTTGTATTGTTTAAAGAAAGACTAGTAGAATTATTATAATCATCACATTTATTAAGTAACATAGTCAAACAGGTTTTCAGAATAAATTATGGGTAACATCTGGTATTTTGACAGCAGACATTATGAAACTTGAATAAAATGAATCACTGGAACAAATCACGTTTCGGTAAACACCAACATCTTGCACAGAGTCACTAATCTTTTATTATGCATGTCTATTTTTCAATAGTCACTAATATTACATTTACCTTCTCAGGGTCTGATGTTTTGTTCTCCAAAATAAAGGAAGCCAGTTAGTTCTTACTGATCAAAACAAAGAAGTTTTGAAAATCTCAAAATATAACATATACAAATATAAAAACAGTTTTGTCTCCTTGAGGCTCTATTTGGTGTTTAACTATGCACATAAAGTCCAAAATCATTATAGTAATTCATAAAAAGAGTTTAGTTACAAAGTCTTTGTCATGTCTCCCACACATGAATAGTTTCAGGCAAAAAGTTTAAGTCATAATAACTCCATGGCTTACCTTCAAACTGATATCCTTCAAGCTACAGAACAACAAGCCCAGGGTTGCCAACTCCTCAGTAAGGAAAGTAGCTTTTAGCTGTCCTAAAACTCACTAGAAGTTGCAAGAATGACCCAAAACAGACAATAAAAATACCTCTAAATTTGTTAATAATTGCTCCTCATAATAGGAGTTGCAATAAGAGTTGTTTTAAGATGGTGGCAATCAACTTTGGTCTTGACCCTGCTAAGTTTAGCCATTAGTTAGTTTGTGAATCTGGTCAGAACTAAATTTTATTTCTGCAAAGTGGATCCAAGAAATCTTACTTTAATGGCTTCCTTCTAAACTTTATATTTTGTTTATAGTTGGAATGCAGAGTTTCTCTTATTAGTCAATATTACATTATCATTAATTTCACACCTATCCATCCATCTTTACTGTAGATGAGTTTGTTACCTGGTTGTGCTAAATTTGTAATCTGGCAAAGGTACATTTCATGAAGAATGAAGTCCAAGACATCCCATTTATGTTGTTGGGAAAGAGGCTTGTAACAATTCCCGTTTTCAGACAATCACATCCTTGTTCAACATAGTTGTCAGAGATGAAGTGTCAGCTACAAACACTGTCCATCACAAAAGACTAAAAATAAAGAAATTATTTTTGTTTATAACATAAACATTAAACTCCAAAAACTGTACAAAATGTTATTGTTTTTTATTAGCAATTGAAATACCCTGCAGCCCAAATTTAGCTACCTGTTGTCATCAATTTCCAGTGGAAAAATAGTGAAAAAGTTTTGTTTAGACTGTCCAGGGGTTGAACGGGTTGATAGTCCATCACTTTATTAGACTTGTGACAACAATGTAAGTTCTAACATCTTTTCATGAGACCATTTGATAATATCCTAGAACTTATTCTAAAATTTCACTCATTCTTTTTTATGTTTAGGTACTAAAACTACTTGGCTTGATTTAGCAATTGCAACGTTTTGCCAAGTCATTTATATAGCACATTTAAAAACAACCTTTGTTGACCTGTGTTAAAATGTAAAATATGCAAAATGACAACCATAGAAATAGCAGTGAAGATAAACTACAATAAAAGTCTACAAAAACAAAAACACAAAATAATAAACAAATCTTGCACAATTAAGCCAAGATATCTTGCTCTTCCAAGACTAAAAGTTAGAAAAACGTTTTAAGCAATGGTTTAAAATACCTACTACTTAGCAGTCTTAATCTACAGAGGCAGGTAGTTCTACATACCCTTGGTAAAGTTTAGGAAAAGATGATAGTCTCAATAAAAAGGTTGTTTCACAATCGATTCTGTGTTTGATTCTGGTTAGTGGGTGTTGAGTCACAAAGGGACAAAACTTGAATTGGACAAAAAAGCAAGGTAACAGAACAAAACAGGGAAAAATAGCTCTAAATTAAAAATCTTGCTTTTTGTTGTTGTTTGTTTGTTTTCAGGTTTAACCTCTCAAGGGCTAGATAAATAGCAATAACTATTTTCATATTTCATGTTTACAAAATATTGACCTAAAACATCTTACAAGTTTTAGGTACATGCATTTAAGAAAACCTATATAAAATAAAAACAAAACATAGGTGTCACATAAAATATCACAATTTGTGACCAACAGAGTGAATCTAGTGATTTTTAGACAGTGTTTGTCTCAAAATGCCCTGTGATGCTGAGTTGCAATGGTATTTATTTTTTTTTTATAAATAATCTTGCTGTACGCTTGCATCATAGCTCTGCTGCTTAGTGAAACCCCATGAACATTACACAGTTATTACATGACAGTAAAGCCTAATTGTCCCATTTTGATCCTCTTCTGGATTGGATTTGTCAGCATGACAGATGTTTAAATGGAACCTATAGGGGAAACTAGCTTTGTTTTTCATTTAAATGTGCTTATACAGTGAATCTGTAATCAACAGTAATAAAACGATCCTGCTGTGCTGGCCTCATCTTTAATGTTTTGTTTTCCCTGTAGAGGCAACTCCTTTTAGCGCTCTTAAGACACTCACTAAAATTCTATCAGCTCTAGTCATTTTCTCTGTTGACTTGTTTGGAGCTTCTTATACTTTGATTAAGAGTGTTTCTCCTTAATATCTACATGAATCTAAATCAAATATCTCAATGCACCCTGGTTTATGAGGTATTCCTTCAGACTTTTGCAAATGACCTCTGTCACACTCAGTTTTATTTGGTGTTATCTTTGAACCTAGAAATCACAAAAAAGAAACATGAACATTTCTTCTTTGATGTGAAAAATAAACAAAATCAATTTAGTTCTGGAATTTTATGGACTGTGTATGTTTTTAAATTACTCAACACAAAGAAGCAAAAGTTTGTATTCAACTGGGAACTACCTTTTTCATTACAGTACTTGGGCAAAGAATTTACTTTTTGGACATTTATTGTGTTTATAATTTGACAGTGAAACAGTTTTTAAAGAAGATACAAGGTGTTACAAAACACAGATGAAGTCAAGCAGAGACTAAGGTAAAGTCCACACGGCAACACTGTCTTTCCAAAGCATTCTTTTTCTACCTAAACATGTCACCATTTCTAGAAATGTTTTCATCCACACGGGAATACAGAAAACAGCCCAAATGCTGTTATGCTGTTATGTTATGTTATGTGTTATGCCTGTTAATGCCAGTAACTATGCCAGGTTTGTATGTGGTGCTGAAATGCTTCTATGCAAATTCATCAAAAAAACATGAAGTATATGCTTCAAATTGTACACAAGAAGAAAAAAAAAACCAGTAAAGCAGATACAAGAGCAAAAACCAAGTCCTTTTTGTGGACTGGCAAGGAAGTAGAACTTTAACTTTGTTTCACATTAAACTAGTCTTGACTGAGAGTCAGTTCAAATATGCGACATAATTGACAATTTTAGGCAAAGTAACCAGTGAGAGATGGAAGGAAGAGTTTTTCCTCATAATGTTCAAAGGGTTCAGGGTAATTCTGTATACACAAATATCGATCTTTTAAAACTATTTTCCACGTCTTTTAAATGTGTACTTGCATTACTGTTCATCAGCTTTGACTGTTCATTGAAGTAATACAGTATAGGAACATTTTGCTGTAGTTGCTGTAGTGGAGCAACTGGCATTTGCAACACAAATGCAAGCATGTAATGCACCATAAGACTATAATGTCATAACATTATAGTTTGAAAAGGGTTGTATTCAGTCTCTCCACACAGGAACACAATTTTCTCACTCTGGAACCCAGTTTAAAAAAATACAGTTTAGGGGCTCTTAAAACACTGTTTTTATGTGGACGCAAGGCTGAAATGATAAAAAAAAAAAAAAAAAAAACTTAGCATCTTCTCAAAACATTGTTCCCATGTGGATGAGCCCTAAATGTGAGCAGAGGTTTGGTGCTACAGGGAGTCGTTGCTGCTTTAAATGACCCAGCTATCTTTCTTGCATTAAACACACTGCCCTGCAGTCTGCACTAAGCCTCAATCTTCACCCTTTGGAATCCGCTTACCCTTGAATAGCTCAAAATTAGCAATTGGCTTTTTCACTTTATGGCTCTGAAGAACTAGAGGGGAGGAAGGAAATCTTTTAATTTTTATAGATAAAGAATACTAACTCCAGAAATATATATATAAAAAAATCCTAATTATCTTACACTAATGCTTATCATTTGCATTTGTTTTCCACTTCTTCTTGAGATCCAATAATCTTAAAGCCCTTTTTTTCGCTAACATTTTGCCTGATCCAGAAGATTCCTCATCAGTTCTCTTCATCTTTAGTGTCACCTTCTACACAGGTGCACACCGCATATTCCCTTTCCTCCTCTTCCTCTCCAGTCAATTATTTACAGTAACAACACATCAAGTTGGGCCTGATGCCGGCAAACAAATGTCCCCGGTTGATGAGTCTTGGAGCGATGCTACATTAAGCCTCCCATCTGGTGGGATTACAATTACAGGTATTTAATGTGGCGGCACATCATTAGTGCTTTGTGTATGCTGTCTGACACAGTCGAGCCTCCTCCTCCAATGACAATGACCTGCATTAGCAGAGATTAGATGAGAGAGCTGATGGGAGAGGTGACGCAGCAGAGAGGTAATTGGGTTTTATGGGTGTAAAAATTTCAAGAAGTAACATAAAAATGAAAATGTGTTTGTGAAAGTAGAGAGAATATCCACAGGACAAATTTCAACCACCTCTAGAGGGTTTATAATTAGCCCCTAAATTAACAAAAAATTTCTTGGAGTCAAAAAAGAGGTAATAACAATGCTGCAGTGTTCATAAACAGCAGTAAATTACAGGGATGTAAAGATTAACAAATTTGTAAACATGGAGGATGTGAGTGCATTAGTTGCATAGCCATGAGTAGATGCAGTTCTTAAAAAGCATCAACTTTTATGTTTCTGCAACCTAATCTACACTAATCTGGATATTTTTAAAAACAGATTTTCTGCATTTGCTCGGTCCGTCCACATGCAACTCGGATGTTTCATTTAAAAAAAACACGTGGAGATTTTTAGGAAGATGGAGCTTTTGAGAAACAATGACATAATAGCCAAATTCTTGCAAGCACACCCTAGAAACCAAAATAACAATGTAGTTATTTTTATTGATTTTCCTAAGCCTGTCTTGCATTGATCTTGACACCATTAAATTTTGATTAAATGCTGAACTCTAAACAGTATCAAAATAAAAACTTTTATTTTCTCAATTGCAACCCTTGCTGATTAAGAAAAAACTGCAGATAGATAATTTCTTAGGACAAATCTTAAATTAAACCATCTGGACTGAAAACAGTGTGAGCTAAACGAGATCGACCAACCTGCAATTTTGTATGCACTATTATGATTTGTGTACACTAGATAGTTTTCTGTACGTACAAGAAAGTTTGAAAATGTTTTTTTTTCACCAACACACCCTTAGGGCCTCTGTAAAGATGCACAACCAAACAAATAATTTTTTATCCCAAAGTATCTGCATAAAAGGATGAAACCATTGCAGTTCTTTAAGAATAATGTAGTTTACTTGGCTTATTTTCTCAACTCAAGTTACCTTTCACCACATGGTCCTTTAAATTTTAATCTACCACCTAATCTGAACCATCTGGAGTGTTGAAAAGCATGACACATACAAACTCAGACATGTTCGAATGTCAAAATGATTTCCTTTCTACATGAACAGTTTGCAGAGATATACTTCTGTTATTCAGTTACCTTAGTAACTCCATGTGCAGATAAAAAAAAAAAATCTCAAAGTAAAGCTAAGTGCATTTTCTAGTCATCGTAGATTCAGGGAATGGAGTAGATTGACGTTCGAAAATTTGTGCTTTTTTCAGTTTCTTGCTGAAAGTCAAATGGGAAAATCAATAGCATTTTCATGTCTCAGTGATACATACGAAGCTGGAGCAGGCAGCCATTTAGTTCTGCATTCTGAAACCGAACTGTAAAGGAGGAAATTTATGAGACGATTTATTGGTGATGTGGTAGTGCTAAAACGTATGTCAAACAGAGGTGTTTGGTCTTCTATCTACAGTTTTACACTTAATGCACAGCTGTGAAAGTAGAAATTAAGTTATTTGGTGTAAGATTTTCGAACAATTGTTCCAAGCATATACAGTACATTCTGTGTCTCAGATTCTGTTTATACTCGTATATCTGTCCAAACACAAGTCAGTCTTTTCCATTTGATGGAGAAGTGATGGCTGCCTTGATCGCAGCAGCTTGGATTGCTGTTAAGTCGGCTACGCCCGTCAAGTGCTGCACCTCCATGACTCCTGTAGTAAACAAAATAGACTGTTTAGAGTGAAGAGAGGTTGACCCAGCTCGACCGGCAGATCAGAGCCCAGCAGTCACTACAGTTAATGGACCGTTGTCTGTCTACCTTTAGAGAAGACTTACAGCCCATCGCAAGAACATCAGCATGTGCTGTTAAACACAGCAGAGAGACACATGGAGATGCTGATTCAATGACAAAAAGAGACAGCTGGGACTTAACGGCAACAGAAAAAGCTGCACTTTCTGCGTAACATTCTGTGTTCCATCTAGTGCGAAACCCTTCTTTGTTGGCTTTCAGTTTCTATGCTGTTTTGTTGAGTGTTTGCAGGGCATATTCTTAGTGACAGATGTTGAAATGCTGAACTGTCTGGCAGCCAAATGCTGGCTGCCATTTGTCAGAAGTGATGCTTCTTTCATGATCGGTAACACAAAGTGAGTTGTTTGCCCTCAGTGCTCTGCACAGTTCGCAATCTTTGATATTTCAACTTTAGAGACTCAAAGTAGTAGATTTTATTTAGCCTGGTCAAATAGCTCAGTTTTATTATGCAGCAGGTGTTGCCAGATTAAAAATTAAACAGATTTAAACATAAATGCAAAGACCCCTCAGATGCCATTGATTTCTATCCCCCCACTGCAGCCAACAGCTTGCCTCTTATCTGAGGAAGCTTATTAATCTGATGCATGCTGGAGTCTGCCTTTGTCAAATGAATAGAGAATGAAGAAGGCTGGGTGAAGGAGGTGTGAGCAGGAAGGGAGAAACGCAGAGAACAATTGGCATGAAATGAACTGTCGTCATAGTTGATGCTTCGCTGTGCAGAAAAGAGTCAGAATGGAAAGATTTATTGTCACAGTGAGAACAAGGCCTCTGCTCTGTGTGCAGGCAGAATGGGTTCTGATGAAACTGTGGACCCATCAGGGGAAATTTTTATAACATCAGGCCATAATAATATCCAGGGGGAAAGAAATGGCCGCCACTTACAAATTGAAACTGTGCTCTCGCTGTTTTCCTTCACATCTACCATTTGCTCTGTTGAATCTATCCAGTTTTCCCCATCTTTATTTCTGTAAACCCCCCCCCCCACACACACACACACACACACACACACACTCACACACACATACACCCCACGTACACCACAGCACCATCTACTTGCACTTGTTGCTCCTTGATTCACTTCCTGTTTATTTTTCCCTGCTGGCCATTGCTTTCCGTCATTGACTGGAGGTTACACAGTCCCTCGCTCCTGTCTCATTCAGTCTCTTACGCACATATTTCCCTGTCACCCCGTTGGACTCTATCTTTCATCCCCTAAGCCCCCCTGTCTTTGTAAAAATCAGATAGAGGGAGCTCCCTGCCTCCTGTCCCAGACACAAAAGGACGGAAGGAAGCAGCACTAATGGGGGATGGGGGTCTTTGGAGTGAAATAGACTTGTGCCGTGCTCACAGAACGGATGAGCCGGCCAGGGGTCTGCCGGGGCTCAACACCATGCATGACACACTCATTTGTCATGTGTTGGCCTGCACATCTACTGCTGCCAAAAGGCTGTTCTGGCGCCCATCCCAACACTCTCCTTATTCTCTCTACATTTTCGTCTCAGGAGGAAACACAGGCACAACATGGCTGCCACTATCACTGTTTTTTAGTGAGAGAAAAAAAATTTCTGTAATACAGAAAATGATGTATGACAAAATCTGAGCAATGATTTTTATCAGCACAATTTATAGATGATGACTGTTAATGATAATGATATATCTTAAAGCCATTGTTTGGATCTTTTGAAGAGGGGTTCTGTGAAAAGGTTTGCAGGTATGACAAGCTAACAGCTAGTCTGAGTGAGGCCAGGACCAAAGTAGGTTCCCACCAATATCAACAATTTTATAGTAATTCATGCAAACACTATTTTATAGACTTTGTTAGCATAGTCAGTTTCACATCACATGGCTATTTACATAGAATGTTATGGTCATTCCCAAGCAAAAAGGCAGCAGTAGCAGCTAGCTGTAGCACCTCATGTCCAGCCTGGGTCACTTTCAGCATTATTATCAGTATTTTTCTTTCAGAAGAATAGTGTAGTGTAAATGATTGGCAGTGTAAATGTTAATAGAATACCATTCACATAAAGTATGAGGATGTTTTAGATTGCATCATTTCACTTTAGTCTTGAGAACATCCAAAGTAGCTATTAGCTTGTTGATCCGGTTAGCATTAAACTTTTTTTTCCAAATTGAGGTTGTCCAAAGGTTGTCTACAACAAGTAAAAGTAGTATCTACCTGCTGCAACTAGTGATGAACAGTAGTCACAAGGGAGCCTTCAAAATTTCTTCATGGGGATTCTCAGTTTCCTTGAATGAGTCACAGAAGTTTGCAGTCTTGTTGCTGGAGTTTTGAGCATGTGCAAAAGATTTGTGTATAAAATTTCCTCTCGTAATAGTTGCAGAATCTAACATATCTCATTTAACAGTGGGCACCTCCAACCCATCTCCATACCACTAGAGATGTATTTTGACAAATCTCCTCTGACAGGAAACATCTAAGGCAAATATCCAGGTCTAAAAACAATGTCCATAATAAATAATAATTATTGAAAACTGGTCCAAATTTAGCTGTATTCATTTTAAAAACATAATTCAGTAGTAGCTGCAAAGGTGGGTACAAAGTGGGCCAGACGATTACAACATCAGCAACAAAATAATGTGCACATCCTAAAGTACAGTTTTGCAAGCTGTGTACATGACAATAAGTTGTGATTTTCTGTCTAGATGTCAGCAAAATATCTCATTAACCACTGGATATGTATTAATGAAAAACTGGATGTACTGTACATCTACAACTAATTAACTTTTGGAGTCAACACAATTCAAGACAGCCACCCCGTCTAACCATCCTTAGCAAACACAAAAATGGCTATAACTCAGCTACTAGCACACAAACTTTAGGTCATTATCTGTAAATTTGACTGCGCGTCATCCTGAATGCATACTTTGCAATGACAAAATAAAGTTTCATCATATTTCACCAAATGTTGTTTTGCACATATTTTGTCCTGGCAGATTCCCCATGTTTGTCCTGACAGATTTTCCAACACCAAATATATCTTTAGAGGTGATAGTTTATTGGCCTACATTAAGTGATTTATTAGTTGGACTTGATTTATTACTTTGACTTTAGCAATATTTAGTCAGACATTAATCACCATGTCAAGCTGCCCCCAGAAAATGAGTGCTCTAAATTGGTTTGAAAATTTTAGTGGCAGCTTATTCATGTGCTTCCCTCGACTTTAGAGGCTTAGTTGCATCAGCCACCATTTTCTCATTGGCGAGCCCCCATTTTATAAAGGTCAGTGATATTTTTGTGGGGACACTTTTTAGTGTGGTTTCTCTTTCCTGCACCATTTTTTCTTATTTTACTCTCCAACATAGATGAAGCGAAACGCTATGTGCTTGTTATTAAGGCCAATTTCCATCACTTGCTCTCCCCTCCTGTCACCAGTGTGCCTCTGCGAAAGAATAAATGCATTTTAATGGGCGATGGTTGATTAGTGCAACACTAATGACAAGTCAAGTGGTGCGGATGGCTGTGGAGAGTTAGGCAGTTTTAGAGAGGCAGAGGTGGAGATGAGAAGGAGAGTTACTTTGTTATTAAATGATCCTTTGAAGCTTTGCACTCTTGTCACATCATACACACAGTCATATTATGAATGTAAGATTTGAATAGATACTTGTTTATACCAGACAATTGCTGCAAATTGAAACTTCTGACTCACTCTCTATTGCATTTGTGTTGTCCTTAAAAGGATAGTTCAGATCTTTTGAAGTAGGGTTCTGTGAAAAGGTTATGAACATTTAATATCTTCCCTGTTGTGAATATGTCTTTGAGCGACCTCAGTTTGAAAAATAAAGTTTTATACCCCACCCTCTATACTCTCAATATTTTTTAAAAACTGAGATTTTCGGCTGTGTCTGCAGCAGAACATCTAAATGTGAAAGGGAGATAATCTTTTTGCACATATTTGTGTGTATATGTGTCATTTGTCTGTGGTGTTATATAACATTTAATAAACATCCATCCGGCTTGGGCCCAGAAAGACCCCAGGCCAGGATGTGATCCTGCAACTTTCTTGCTGGGAGGCGACAGCTCTAACTACTACGCCGCTGTGCCACCCATTTAATAAACAACAAGACAGATTTTTATTGACACTCCCAAAAAGTATTTAATGGATGTACATCTACATCTGATTAATTTTGGAGTCAACTCAATTCAAGATGGCCGTAACAACCGACTAACTATTGGAAACAGAAAAATGGCTATAACTAAGTCAATATCACAGTTGTTGAGCTAAAATTTTGGTGTGGTTGTAGCTAGGAGTCATTCACGATGCATACTCTTTTTGTTCTCAAACTTTGCTTCATACTAACCTAAACATACAGTAGTTGTCATTTACCTACACACACCCCAAAAGAGAGAGAAATATATTTATATTTCCCATTTTAAAGAATTTATACTGTTGCATAACATCTTTGTTTAGAACTTTGGCATTTCTTTCAGGCACTGTTTGTCTGTTAGCAAAATATTTCATAAACCCCTAGACAGATTTTAATGAAACTTTCAGAAAAATAATCAGCAGATTAAATTAGTCAACACAATACCAGGTTTTTAACTGGCATTAGCAAGCACAAAAATTGCTTTTACCGATTTTTGCAGATACTAAGCTAAAATTTGGTGTGGAGTCATTCTCCAAAATTTAATCCACAAGGTTTGACCAAAATGGCTATTTTAACTCAGTTTTTCTCATCATAAGATGATTTTAGTCCAAACTCTGGTATAAAAGGTGATGGTCTATATGCGTTATTTCAAGGAATGCCAGGTTTTAATGCAAAACTTTGTTGTTGGTTTCTCCATTAATTTTGGACAGACAGATTTTCAGAAACAATGAGATAGCAATCCCACTAGTACTTGGTGCCAAACCCATGCATCAAAGGGGTAGTTGATTTTCAACTTATCTTGCTTTATCCTGGTCCTATTACCAATCCACCATGACCATTTGCTGACATGGTTAAAACATAAGTGGACACTGTGCATTAAAAAGACAAGCTCCAATTATTTTTGGGAGATTTCTTTAGCCAAGCTATGATTTTTTTTTTTGGTTTTTCATTTTTTTGTGTTGAAAATGTGTTGCTTTTTTTTGTCATCTAGTAGCATGTCATGGCATTTTGTAGAAATGTTTCACTTAATTTATTTTTAGACAAATCGAAAAAACAAATTCCGAGTAATGTAGATGGGACTTAATTCTAACCAAATTGACAAGCTACTGGCTACTTTGAGTATGTCTAAAACCAGACTGGATTGCTACTATTTTAAAAACAATTTCAGACATAAAAATTTTATAGCAGTTTTATTTCTTTTTAAAAGTTGTTTTATTTGTTGCTTCTAAAATTATGCCTTTACATGGTACAGTTTCTAGAAAGGTTTTCATACATATGAAAACGCAGTAACTACACCAGGCCTGTATGTAGTGCTGTAACGCTACTACGAAGTTACACCAAAAAACAGGAAACAAGGCGTGCAAGATGCACATAAAGCTTACACACAATATATAGGCTTCCCATTGAGTAAAACCTGTAAATACATCAAGAAGAAAAAGACAAGGTTGGTGAATACAAGAGCAAAATTCATATCCTTTTTGTTTACTGATGACAAAGTTTAACTTTTATTTTGTGCCATTACAAGGTCATGAAAGCAGTGGACAGTGAGTGTTGACTGGGAGTTGTGTCCAAATAGATGGATATAATGGACATTTCAGGCCCAGTTACAGAGAAGAATAACTGGGGGAAGGGTTTTACTCACAATGTTCAAAGCACATCAGGCTAAATCATTTATACACAAGGTAGTTATGTTAGTTTTTAAAAAAAAAGTAGTCCTGTTTTCCACAGTTTTAACTAGCTGTGAATGGTAGATCCTTTTCTGCCAGGGGGAATGTTCAGTAAAGTAATAAAACCCTCTTGTTGCCTTAGATTATTGGTCTGATAAAAAGGGGTTTTTGCTCTGTTCTGTTTCAGGTAAAGTTATTGTTCATTGTATATGAAGGTTTTTGCTAGCTTCTGCAGCACAAACACAAGAATGTAATCTGTCTTTATTGTTGTTATGCCTGTCACTCTTAGGGTCAGAGGTCAGGCAGGAAGTTGGACTGCGACATAATTGTTTTTAAAAGGTTGCATTTTGCAGTCCACATGAAAATCCAATGGTGGCATTTCAAGATTTTTCCACAATGGAAACCATTTTTAAAAAATACCGTTTTGTGGTTCCCAAAGCTCTGTTTTCATGTGTGCACATGGCTGAAATGATAAACTTTTGTATATTCACAAACCCCTGTTCTAGTTTAAATGGGGCCTCAAACTTTTCTGCTTTCTGTTTGTTGCTGAGTAGAAACCCTCAGCTCACTCTTTGCTCACCACGTCCATGATTGATTCAGCCTTCCATTCGCCACAATAAAGCAGCCTTAAAACAGATTATGATTACTTTAAAATGTAGTTACCATGCGGTACTTCAAAACACAGTAAGCCAACTCAACTAAATTAAAGAAATGGAAATACTCATTTGTTTAACAAAAAAAAATCTATAACTAATTAACTTGCAGCTACAAAGTGTGCCTTCATTAACCCAAGTGAGATTTAACAACCTCAAACAGCAAATGAGTGTGTGAGAAACTAGTTTCATGCTTAAAATAATGAGTACCATTATGGTTTTCACACAAGCCAAGAACAATGTGTCTTTTGGCAAAATAACACTATGAGAATATTCACTTTAATGCGGTTAATAGTTTTAAAATGTATACATTACAGAGACTGCATATGAACAATTTAGAAATAAGCAAACACCAGTTGTGTCATCACTAAAGCTGATCTGAAAGAACTGAGTGCAATACTCAAAAATAATTTAGAGAATATATGCCTGCAGGATTTTTTTACCATCTTTCATCAGTCTGATTGGTCATCTCATTTGCCTAATCTTGAATATTTTTCTAGAAATTCTACATTCCCTTTTAACCCACTCCAAGTTAACTAGCATTCTATAACACTGGCATTACAACCTTTAGGTGGTTGTTTGGATGGAATCTTGGCAAGAAGAAAAGCATTTCTGGTTCTGGCAGCTACAAAAATCTTCATGGAAATCGAAGCGGTGATGCATTTATGGAACATCTCCCTCCCTCCCCACTAAATCTAAAGTAGGTCACTGCAAAATTGTGGGAGAGTGTAAAATACTCCTTGCATGGTCTCTTTCTTTTCTCTCCATAAAATGCACTTCTGAAATATTTTTTCTTTTTATCAATTTGAAGCATGTGCTTCCTGATATGTTTAGGATCAGGCTCTAAATTTGCATTAAGGTGTAGAATTTATTGTAGTAAACTTCTGACAAATAGTGTTATGGTGGCCTTTTCAAAAGAACTTGTGAAGAGTGGAGGGAACAGCTAATATTGTAGAACTGAAATTTTAACTTGTTGGATAATAATAAGCTAACCCCCTGACCAGTATAACATACAGAGGAGAGGTTCAACATTTTCAAGTTCCAAATATGCACCATAAAAAGCATGTTTTCATCCCCTTCCTTTTGTCTGTCAGCCACTCCAATTAACAAGAGATCTCACTAAACTGCACAGCAGCTGTGCAAAGCCCTACAAAAAAAGGAAAAAAGTCGAGGGGAATCAGTATCCAGGACTGCTTTGGAGCTGAACTAATTATGTAAAATTCAACCCATAAAATGGTTTGTGGCACATTTCTACAAGCTTCTGGTGAGTGTCCACAGCATCAGTGTAGTCAGCTGTGTAAGCAGTCCCAACACTGTACAGTTTACGTTGCTTCAGTCATTCCTGATCTTACTACAACAAATTTTGACTCTCGGATTAGCTATATATGTACTTCTTTTGTTTATAGCACTACTCTATAAAAACTAACAGAACAAACATTAAGTAATGATGCTTTTAATGCAAATGGGGATTGCAGTACGGAACTGATTTTAGCTTTACAGTAAACACTGGCAAAATATCACTCAAGGCTACAGGAACTTATATCATGGTGGCAACTCCATGCCAGTATTAAGGCAACATTCTCAGCAATACCAATATTGAAACTAAATTACAACCTCTACAGTTATTCATCTAAGATCACACCTATCTTGTGATATTTTTTAAACTTGCTCAGGAGCAGATTATGAGTTAAGCCTCTGTTACCATGGTAATCTAGCCAGGCTCAAATAGCTCCTCCTTTGTGGTACTGAAAACTTTGACTTTCAGCTCAACATATCTGGCTAAGCGGTAGATTTTTCTTTGTAGTACAGCCCTCAGGACATGAGAGGGAGGGAAGGCTTTGCACAAAACTATCATTTCACAACACTCCTCATTTTCTCTCAATCTTTCCCCTTGATTACAGCTTCTTCATTCCATATTGTTTGTCTTAGATCACTCGTTTTCCATTACACCCATCTCATTCAGTCACACTAATGTACTATTTGTGTAAGATGATGTTAGTTGCATAATTATAAACTATATGCACCTTAATGATGTAATTCAGTGTGCCTTTTCGCTCATGAAATTTAGCAATAACATGATTTTTACATAAAACAGATCTAATCTAAGAGAAATAGTTTTCAGCTCAGCTGAAATTTTGGAATGTGTAGTCAGTGCTGTTTTTCTGTCTTGTAAAATACATTTGTCTACCTTCATATTGATTACTACATATTTTTGCTTTTCATTCACAAAGACACAAACTTGTATCGGTTTGTATGTTTATTACCTGCCAACAAAAGACAAAGGGGGATGATAATATCAATCCCTGTACCTATGAATATGTGTGTGTCTGTCTGTTACCAAAGTATCTCTTTTTCTCTGAGTTTTGAAAAAACCTTTAGAAAGTAATCACTAGTTGTACATCTACAGCTGATTAACTTTTGAACCCAACCCAATTCAAGATGGCTGCCACAGCCAATTGAACTTACAAAACATGAAAGTGCAACAATTCAGACAATTTCACAGATATAATGCTGAGAGTTATTAACTACACATACTTCAAGTGCTACTCATTTCACAAGAACTTTGCCTAAAACTTTAGCATTAACTGTTAGAGTGAACCCCTTGTCTGTTAGCAAAATATTTCATGAACCACTGGTTAAATTTTGATGAAACTCTCAAACAGTAAACACTGCATGTGAATCTACAACTAATAAACTTTTGGAGTCAATCCCAATTAATACGGCCACCATAGCTAATCCATCCATCCATCTTCTTCCGCTTATCCGGGGTTGGGTCGCGGGGGCAGCAGCCTAAGCAGGGAGACCCAGAGTTCCCTCTCCCCAGCCACTTGTGCCAGCTCCTCCGGGGTAATCCCAAGGCGTTCCCAGGCCAGGCGAGAAACATAGTCCCTCCAGCATGTCCTGGGTCTTCCTGTTGGCCTCCTCCCGGTGGGACGTGCCCGGAACACCTCACAGGAGGCATCCTAACCAGATGCCAGAGCCTTCTCAACTGGCTCCTCTCGACGTGGAGGAGCAGCGGCTCTACTCTGAGTCCCTCCCGGATGACTGAGCTTCTCACCTTATCTCTAAGAGAGAGCCCAGACACCCTGCGGAGAAAACTCATTTTGGCCGCTTGTATTCGCGATCTTGTTCTTTCGGTCACTACC
>JAOXNZ010000199.1:19025175-19051818 GCA_028566095.1 Kryptolebias brasiliensis
CTTCACACTCGACTGCGAACCGCTCCAGCGAGAGCTGTAGATCACGGCCTGATGAAGCCAATAGGACCACATCATCTACAAAAAGCAGAGACGCGATCCTAAGGCCACCAAAACGGATCCCCTCAACGCCTTGGCTGCACCTAGAATAGCTAATCCTCACGCAAAAATAGTTCTAACTCAGTCAGTGTTACAGATATTGAGCCAAACTTTGATGTGATAGATGAGAGTCATTAACAAACATACTCTGACCTTGACACCTTACAATATTGCATTAGATTGTGAATAACATTGTTTTTTAAGGTTTGACCAAAATGGCTACAACTCCATCATTTCTCAACTTAAGATGACCTTAGTGTAAAACTGTTGCATAAAAGGCAGCAGATGATATGCAGTCACAGAATGCTAGGCCTTTAATATCCTTTGTCTTCGTTTTCCTCTTGAGCAAGACCTGCATTCAGACTGCAACTGTGAAAATCACATCACTGCAGCAATGGCATTCCTTCCCTGGCTTCCTGTTAGGTTATTCTTTTCCATTGATCAATTTTTAAAGCGCAATTAGGTCATGCCTCCGAGTTATTTCATGGACTGCACTTCTGAACTCTCTGTGAGCCAGCTCACAGCCTCAGATCTTTAACACAGGAGACAAGTTGAATTTAGCTGCAGAATACAGCACAGGCTAGAGAACTGCATTGATTTCCATCTATTTCCATCTTTAACATAAATGCTGTAGTCATCCAACTTTCCATTTTTAGACTCAGGAATTGAACTCTACTTGATTGAGGTTAGAAAAGCTTTTTTTTTTAGCTCTTTGCATCTCTCAATCTTGCCTTGTTTTCTCTCATGCTTCATCTCTTCATTATCATTCTCCTCTTCTTACTCTAACCTCTTCCTGTCCAGCGTTCTGTGCTGGTGTTGCTGAAGAGAAGGCATGGTGTCAATGTTTGAAATCTCTCACAGGGTGTCTCATTAAAAACAAGGCCTTCTCCACATACCTGCTGGCAGAGCTCGGTCAGAGTCGGTTTCTGTGAGGAGAGGCTGGAAGACAAATTAGGACAGAGACTGGGGAGGAGATCAGGAAAGAAACAACAAAGAGGAGCAGCAGCAGTTGAAGGTCACTGGATAGAAAAAGGGCAGAGGTAAAGGTGCACAAAGGCATGGGCCGATTACCGGTTTCAAGGTATACCGCAATGTTAAAAGTCATGGTGTCAAAACCACTCAGATTTTTTCATCATACTGTTCCTACAGTTTAAAAGCCTTTTAATGAGATACCAGAGATTCCTCCAGTCAAATAAAGCTCAGAGGAGCTCTGACTCTTCATTCAGTGGTGTGTGGTAGCCAATGGAGGAATTCCCCTTTTACTTTTATACCATGCCATTGGTTAGTTGTACAGTTTATGTGGAAAGCACAGTCAGTCATGGCTTGTCTACCAGAGAAGGCACATCCATTCCACTTTTCAAGGTAATGCAGTTTTAAAAGAAATGTTTGCACCAAGCTACAAGAGTTAGCAGCCTGACAAGTGAAATCTAAAGACCTGAAGGCAGGCTCACTACAGAGGCTAATAACAAAGCTAATTAAACAACTAACATTAGTTTGTTAGACTCTCAATGGTACTTTACAAAGATCAGAACAGAAAAAAACAGCAGAGGAAGTAATATTCTGTGCAATAAGCAGTTACTTTAGAATTATAAATACACTATAAGTATTTAAAGGCATAGCATTTTTTGAAGGATTGCAAATTATCTTTTATGACCTAAAGTAAGGTCCTTTTATGTTGAGAAATTACAAAGTTAAAGCTGATTTGATAAAACCTGGAAATTACCATTATGCTCAATCTCAAGCGAGATTGTGATATCTTGTGTAAATTGGAATGTGTGTTGTAACTGACTCTCAGCGATTACCACACCAAACATTACCTTAATATCTGTAAAACTCACTGAGGTATAGCCATTTTTGTGTAGGTTAAGATCAATTGGCTGTGGCAGCCATCTTGATCTGGGTTGAGTCCGAAAGTTATTCAGTTGTAGATATGCATCCAATAATTACTTTCTGAGAGCTTTTTTAAAATCCATCCGTTGGTTCATGAGATACTTTGCTAACAGCCAAACAGGGTCAACTCCAATGGTTAATGCCAAGGTTTTAAGCAAATATGTTGTGCAGTGTGTTGTGCTTGTATATCTTAAGGATGGTGCTCAGCTACTACCATACCAAGTTTAAGCTAAATATCTGTGAACCTGACTTAGTTGCCGCCATTCAAGATGGCTGTGGCAGCCATCTGACTCCAAAAGTAAGTTACTTGTAGACGTACACCCAAACATTACTTTCTAAAAGTTTCATAAAAATCTGTTCAGTGGTTCATGAGATGTTTTGCTAACAGACAGATCTTATGTAATCAGTTAGCACTCAAAGTATCAAACTTTAGCTGAATATCTGTAAAACTGACTGAGTTGTAGCTACTTATATGTTTGCTGAAAAGGCTTTGCTGTGGCAGCCATCTTGTATGATTTTTGTTTTAAATAAACAAAAAAAAATCATGTGATTCATTTTTAAATTTTTGTTTTAATAATGTGAAGCCATGGTGTTTTTGCTCAAGGTAATCATACAATCAGAATCTCATACCGGCCCATGCCTAGCTTCACGTTATCACTCTAAGAACTCCCCCTTTTCATCAGCTCTTCTACCTTATCTCCCGGAGCATATCTGCCTCTTTCCCAACGCTCTCTGACTTTGGCTGCTGCGAGGAACAGCTGTCAGGGAAAATGGAGTGCAAACTGTCATCTCATTGCTCCATCTGCACACTGCTAACACGCACATGTCATGGCTGACACCATCTCAGCCTGCCTCCCCTCCTGAATCTTCTCTCCTCCTGCAACACATCTCACCTGCCTGCTAAGAAACCAGATACTGTGTTTTGCCTCTAACTTTGCTCCTGCTATACACACACGCTATAGATGCCTTCACCCAAGGTGTTTTTTAACAGTGCATGAACAATTAGTAGAAATAGTTTGTTTTTATGTTATCACAAACTGTGGAGAATCACAGAGGAATTTTATCACATGCAGCAATGATTAAACCAAGAACATCAGAAGCAAAAACTTGAGTTATATTCTTTTTTTTCAACTCTGTGTCACTTCTGTATTAGACAATTATTTACACCAAAAAAAGTCACTATTGAAGTTACTAATCACTGTTTGAATACAAACATTAGTTCAGTATGTGTAACTGATACTAAATTAAAACTGACAATATACCATTTGCTTGAGTCAATATAACATTTTTAAAATTTGCTTTTCTGAAGTCACCTGACTGAGCAGCGGTAGAAGTCGCAACTGAAAGAAATCCTCCCTGATTCCAGAGAGAAAACAGCTTAATTTTATTTTTTAATTAAAGGTCTAGTCTTTCATGCTAGAGTTTCAGACTAAGATCATCTTATGATGATAACTGACAGGTTTTGGTCAAACCAAACTTTGAAAATGCACAATCTCATGCTGAAAGTATGTGGCATCAATGACTCTCTGGTAATACCACATCACATTTTAGATCAATATCAGTAAATATTGGCTGAGTTATAGCTATTTTTGTGTTGGCTAATGTTGATGAGTCATTTACTACAAACGTAAATAAGTTGTAGATTGAGAAGCATGTTTGGAAGCATGCAAGTCATGTTGTTCAATGAATCTTCCTTAAAATAATTTTTGAGTTTTTTCTATATAAAAACACCACAAGGCTCCTACTTAGCTTTTATGCACTGAACTTGCAAAGGAAAAAAAGAAGAGCAGAAGATGATGAGGTCTATCCCTATATCCTTCACACTGTGGCTTTGTGCAGGAAGCTAATGCTTTTTGACATCCGTGAAACCCTTTTTAATCTGCTGACTAAAACTGATGGGGAGGGAAAAGGAATGTAGACGGAAAGTCAAGAAGAGGAAGTACTGCAGGAGTTTAGTGTTTACAGAATTTGCTTCAGTCAGAAAATGATCCGCTTAGGGAGGTTTTTCAGCACGTTGTTGGCGTATCTATTGGTTCTGCCAGAAGGGGGGAGCTCAGCTGTAATGTCTGTCCAAATTATTTTCTTATTCACACATCAATTATTAAAAAAGGTTAGAATTCAAAACACATCACTTATAACCTTTGGCAAACTCAGTGTACTGTTGATAAATGTTTGATTTTCATAAAGACATACTGTAAAGTACTAATTTAGATTTTTCCTGCAGAAGACAGAAGAAAGATCAATCAAATCAAGATATGCGTTTTGTTTTGTTTTGTTTTGTTTTGTTTTGTTTTGTTTTGTTTTGTTTTGTTAACCAAAGAATTAACAAAGATGCAGTGAAATCTGATGTACCCACATCTCGGAGGTGCAGGAAAACTGCTGTGATCACTGTAATCACCACGTCACATCCACACTTTGGCAGCGAAGCTCTGCTAATTAGAGAAAATGTTTGCTGTTTGTTTACAAGAGAGAACTGGCTGGAACGATATATTTCCTTGCCATTGTGCGGCCCCCCAGACTGGCTGCTGTCTGTGATGTGTTTTGACTCAAATCCAGGGTGAACTGTATTCATTATTGGTCTGATTTCACTCATTAGCTGCAGCATACACAGTGAGTACAAGCTCGGGAAATGAGTTGGGGCCGTATGGGGGTACAGCAGTTATATTGGTATGACGACGATGCTGTTGGAGCTTGTGGACTCTGCAGTGGCTGCCTGGCTGCATCAAATCACATTTCTGTTTGGGTTCGGGGGGCAACTGCGTTCTTATCTGCTTGCTCTTGTTAATAAGACAAGATAAGATAAGATTTGTGCTTTCTTTGCCTGCAAGCACTTCTTTCAGCTCTCTTGTCTTAAATTATTTCTAGAACCTGTCCTCTTTTACTTAGGAAAAGCATGTGAATAGTCTCTTTTTTTACTTAAAAGGAACTTTAATTAGCATGCAACGAGAAAAATTGTCCTTGCACTAGAGACGTTTAGTCGTTTGCACTAAAATAATTCTCTTTTACAAAATTACAACATTTTGACAGTGCAGAGCTGTAAATGGCTTGTCTTATTACATCAACATACATTGTTCAAACACTTAACAGACTCTGTGCCCAAGCCTAAACTTTTGCCTATCAATTTTCCAGTGGTCCTTCCCACTGTCATTTGGTGTTTTTGCATCAAACAAGCATTTATAAAGGACCTACATCTTTGCTTGTGTAACACTGTGATTGTACTACATTTGGCCAATGGTCAGCGTGGTAACATAACTTATGGATACACCATTCTCCATCATTAACAACAAAAATGGTGTCTTTGGTTTTATGTTTTAAAAGCAATATTTGAAAGAGCACTAAAAACATTCAGAAAAAGGAGTCATAGAAGTCAAAACAGACAATGGTGACAGTTAAGTAGCTTCTGCTTTAGCAATGTGAATGTAGTTTTTATAGTGAGGGTGTTGGAAAAGCATTCAAGTCAGCAAATCAAAGCAAGCTTACTGTTTGTATGTATAAGCTGAAAAACACTTGATAAAGAGTGTTATAAAGACTAAAAAGAAAGCCACACTTATGTACATACAACACATGTGTGTAGAAAAATCAAGATAACAGGATTAATCCAATCAATGTAGGTTAAAAAACCTTAAAGATATCTTCTGTCTTCAACATACAAAGAAATTTCTCTCATACCAAGTTGTTGGTTAATACTTCTGAAAAATATATTTTGGTATTTTTGAAACAAACAGTTATACATCAATATTGTGGTCACTTCCACAGCTTGACTCTAGGAGAAATCAGTAGAACCAAAATTTCACAAATTGAGATAAACAAACCCAAAGGCAGGCTAACATCCGGAGGTGGTAACACACCAGAACAGCAGTTAGCTGAGGAAATCTCAAATTCTCAAACCTCAAAAAAATTGTTTTTTCAGCCTTAAGCTTGTCCCTTGCTTGATCAGCTCAGGAATGTTTTTTTCTTCTTTTTCTTGCTTTATGTGTCATACACATAATCACATCATCTGCACAAAGAAAGACTTGCTCTGTTTTGCATGACATGAAACAAATATTTGTTGTGTATTTGTAAGTTGTTGAATGCTTTATGTCAAAAGATGTTTTTGCAGATTTTATTTTGTTTTCTTCTTGAGATGCTGACAAGTTTAGCATAGTTGTTATTTAGAAGAATTAAAACAATACACTCCTAGCAGATGTGAACTGATACTAGAATTTTAGACACCAAATCGTTTTTCTTTTGTGTGTGTGTTTGTTCATGTATTTTATTTTTTATTTTTATGTTTATGTGGGTCATCACAACCTTTGACCTTGAAAGACTGGCCAAGAAAAGTTTAGGCCTAACCAGAGACAGAATTCTTTGGTGTGAAATGCTAATAAGGCAGACCTTGTTTTCACTTTCCTTAAGATTTCTTACAAAAATCCTGGTTTTCAGCTGTTTTGTTTTTGTTTGAAGAGGTTCAGGGCCAGATTGAAATGTTCCAAAAGTCACTTCTGGTGCTCAAGCTTTAGTTTTATCATATTTGGTTTAATACCTGATGTTTATTTCATGTGACTCATCTGTCTGCCTAGAAGCTGCACATTTTTTTTCATTTTTATAAGAATTCACACACAGCCTTTATTTGTAACAACCTTTATTGTGTTTATATACAAAACACTAAATCGCACTGGGATAAATATTAGTGTCTTCGTCAGAAAACCATAAAACCCAACAGATTGCTTCAAAGTCCATTTGGCTCCTCAGTGTATGCGGCACACCAGCGAAGAAGAACATAAGACCCTTATTGCAAACCCCACTGTATGTTTTCCATTCTGCAACAATCTGTGTTTGCCTTTGTTTGTTTGTGCACACCAGCATCTGTGCAGATAAGGACTGTGTTTGCTGCTGTGCATCATTCGCACCAGCCAACAAATGGATTGTTACATAATGGCCGCGGCCTGCTCTGTCTGACTGCCAGTTTGCAGAGGGAGAGAGAAGGGATCAGGGACAAATGGAGGGTTTAAGATGAAGAAAAGGAATGAGAGACAGAGAAGGAGGAAGTGACGCCCCTCTGGCTACATGTTGCCGTTCCAGACACAGCACAGTAAATCTCCTTTGCTGCTGCCCTTTTTTTCTCCGGTGCTCCCCACAACACATTATTGGTTCGGCTTGATTTGTTTTCCATTGAAGGGCTCTCAGCAAAGTACAGACAATCGTTTATGTAGCATCTCCCACTCCTCACCTCACTCATAAGGCTTGCCAGCTCCCCCTACATGCAACATATCAGCTATGTGACAGGCGTACTCAGGCAGCCGAGCCTGTCCAGGAGTACCCCCTGGGTCCAGAGAGACGTGGGGGGGAGAGATGAAAAGAATACAATCAGCTGTCTCTGCTTTATTCTGGCATTTTAACTCTCACTCCACATCAGAGAACAGAGGTACCAATGACATTTCAGATTACTATCTAGAGCCCTCAGACAGCTACATATGTATTCTTTAGTGACTTTTCACTTTGTTTGCATATTTTAAACCTCTCATAGAGAATGTTCAGATATGCTGTTACAAAGCCAATTCTGGTGATTGGACTGCAAGTGGTCAGCTCTGACACCTCTGTTCACACTTGGTGGTAAAATGTGTACCCCAAAACAGGACATCACTAGATTTGTGGTTGTTTCTGTAAAAATAGCATTCAAATGTACATCATATGTAAGTAATTCATACATCTGAACTGTTTTAATATTTTGACATTAGGACCATTCAGAGCCATTTCAATTGCATTGTTGTTAAGTTAAAGCTCAATTACCTAACAAACGCAATAAAAGAGAAATAAAGGCACATACAACATACAATGATTAGTAACTTCACAGAGCTCAGTTTCATAACAAAGATGGAAGATTTTAACCTGTAGAAATCCACAGTGACAGCTGTCAGCTGTTCTGTACAAACCTTCACTGTGAATTTAAACATTAGCGCTGTGTTTAATTAGATGAATATAATTATAATGTGACATAACACTGCTCAGACTGTTCTTCTGTAATTGACACAGCACATTATAGCATATAGTGACCACAGAGGGCACAAAACAATCAGCACAAAGAGAAACCCATCCATACAGTGTCCTGTAATCCACTTTAATAAAAACCTGCCGTCAAAACTGACATTTATATTGAGAAGGATACTGATGAACAGTTCATTAAAAATCAGCCGGTAGCTTAGCAAACTTTTTCTTTTTTTTTTTACCTCGAGACACCTGCTCTGCTCCTTGTGTGGGGTCACATCAGTTCAATATGAGGTCCTACATCAAGGCTCAGGACAGATTGTGTTCAGACTACCAAACACATGTGGATAAAAGGGGTCCAGACCACCTCCTAAAACATTTTCAATTTGTATTTTAGCAATATCAAAATGTAATCAGATCACTAAGAGCCGTTTTGACAACAAATCTGAACAACCTCTTACTCTTTGAATTCTCGTCAAAGCAGCACATGGCAGATCTGAGATTTTGTTTGATCACAAAAGAGCTGGACCACCTTCACGCTTCAAACATACTTGCTTAGATTTCTCTGAGGCTAATCTTTGCAGCTGAAAGCTCATCATGATTGCCAGGTGAATAGATACTAGATCTTATTCCTGTTTAGGAATGGCATGCAGTCATGCAGCGCTGAATCCCACCCAGCAGCTTTATTGTATCAACAACACTCAAATCTTATCAAATCAGCTCCTAAAATTCCCACTTGGATGAATTTGTGCTAGCTTTATCATGTCAGAACACGTTCGGCACACACTATTTTAATGCATGCAGCTCACACATCTACTACTGACTGTTTGCTCTTTCATCTCCTCACTTCATCTGCCTCCACCTTTGATGTGGGTTTTCCTGGAGTCTGAGGAGAACCGTCACGGGGAATGAAACTGGATCTATGGCGTTTCTCTCCGGAAGAAGCTTCCTGTTGATCCACTCTTCATCTCGTGCATTTTCTCTCTGCTTTGTTTCTGTTGCCTTCAGTCAGTCAGTGTCTGCCATCTCCAACATTATACATGGAAGTTGAATATTTTTAATGTGTCAGTTGTGCATTTTGTTCTTTTACTTACCTCTAAATCTCTACTAACAAGATATCCAAGAAAATTCATATTGTTTTATTAAATAAATATATATAAAAAATAGGAATGTTTATTGTAGGGGATGTTTTTCCTGTTAAACAAGACTATGTTAGCTTAGACAAACTGACTGGATGAGGTCTTGATTTGCTCACTCTGTCACTGACAAGTGGTCTTTCTGAGAGGCCATTATGTTCATTAAACTGGAGAGGTGATGTCATTGCTCTGAAAACAGTTTCTCTTTTGTTTTATGGTTGTACAATTGAATACAGTCAGGTTATCGTGTAACTGTAACATGTCCATAGTTTGGGTTTGTCGTTTTCTGACACTTTATGGATTAGCATAAACCATGTATTTGTCAGAAGTTGAACAAAAATAGATGTTAATGTTTTTGAAGGAATATTTCAGCCGTTTTGAAGTGGGATTTTATGGAAAAGTCAATAAATTAATTAATTAAGTTTTGTAGATAGCTCTTTGAACTGCCTCAGATTAGAAAAAATAGACAGGACTGACGAGGTAATGACTAATACAAAAGGGGCCAAGACCAAAGTGGATCTTGAAACCAGTTGCTCCACCAAGATGGCCAGAAGGGGGGACTCCTATAAATGTGCTGCCCCAGGACAAAACGTCTAAGTTGAACAAAATAATATAATATACTACAGAAAGCTCATCTGTCCACCCCTTTGAAAACCTTTTGAAGGCACCCCTTCTTAAAATGACTCAAATTTCCTAAGTTTGATAGCAGATCATGCAAATGGTATTTTCTAAAACTTTCCATCACTGTTATTTTCTTAAAATGTGGTTATTCATATAGAATTCTGTGGTTATTTGCAAGAGCAAATAGTGGTAGCATCAAACTGTAGCTCCTCAGCCTGGTGTCAATTCTTCCAAGAATATCATAATATTTCAGCAAAAAATAACTGTGTAATGCAAAACTGGCAGTGATGTAAAAGTTTAAATATAAGCATTTGAATGAACTGCTATTAATTTTGGAGTTGTTTTAAGATGGCAGCAATCCTCTTTGGAAGTGGGTGTACTCACTCTGTATTGACAAGCTAATATTGGCTTGGTACCACTTGCTGATTTGCCTCTTTTTGTACTAGCAAAAAAACCCATAAAAATCTATGTAAACATGTATTGAAAAATTAGTAAAAAAAAGTTTATGAAATAGTGTTTGTATGAACGTCTGTACAATTTTGAAATTGGAACTGTTTTAGGAAGGCAGCAATACACTTTAGTCTTAACTGTATCCGGACTAGCTGTTAGCTTGTCCTGTTGTAAAATTTGTTCCTTCAAACTAAGACTTTAGTTTTTCTTTGGCATGAAATTATCTTCAAAATCATTTTAGTGTTCAGTTTTTGTATTTTGTCTTTTTGTTGTTTTGTTTTTTTTTAAATGACATGTTACGCAAAATCTTTTTAAATTTTACAAGGTCATTCCTTTGTGGACGGACTGGCCAACACTAGTGTTTATTTACACACTGCGAAGGCCACTCCAGTGTAATTGTGATGATGTTAACACTAATTAGGCCTGTGGCCATTAAACACGAAGAAGCACACACTTGGCTGCACATTTGTATCCACACTAAACACATACAAACACACCTGTATGTGCATAGGAATAAACCAAAGTGACCTTTTCAAAACATTACCGCTTAATGACTATGGGAAATCAGGATGTTATTCTACACCAGTCTGTTTATATGGTATTATTTCTCACACAGTGCACGTCTGTGGTCATGAGTAAGGTTTGGCTAGCTGCTCAGACATCTCCTCTTAAGTGGTAGCTTAATTTCGTTTGTCTGAGTGTCAGATTTTAGTGTCTTGTTTGTTTTTATCTGTTTTTCAGCAGCTGTTGGGAGTTGCAGGGTGGCTGTTTGGTCAGGCTGGTGAAGCATGCTCTCCAAACATGGTGAATAATTAATTTGTGACAGAACGTCAACCTGAAATATTTACACATTTCTGTCTGCTGCTGCTGTTTGATTGGCATGTTATTATAATGGTTTGTGTGAAAGGATCTGCTGGGTTTGCAGGTTCTGAATGTGCACTTTCTTCTGTTTGATTCTTGTGTAGTTAGGTGTAGAAATTTCATTTAAAAATTGCTGGCTATGCTTCTAAATAAAAGCAAGTCCTCTGTGCATTCTCTGTCTGCTCTAGTACATATCAGAGAGCAGAACACTTGAAGCCTTAGTGGAGATGTGCATTTGTAATGACAATGCTAACTCTTTGGAAGACATATCAGACAAAGTAAGTGATATTTTTGTGGACAGCACAAGGAAATAATGTTAGAAGAAACTGTCTAGATCATTATTTCTTTTTCTTTTGCTAAAAAATATGTTTGAGGACTGAGTAAGGCATCATGGGTATGGTCTATTGTGTTTTAAAGTTTGTAGTGCACACCTTTAATTATCTACAAGCATAAATAGCTGGAAAGGCTTTAAAACGTTCCCTACTCTATTCCAACTTGTAGAGTAATTGGGACTGTTGGGAAAAAAAGCAAAAACAAAAAGCATTTATTAAATATTGGTTTCAAACAACTTTTAATTTTTTTTAGCTGTGCCAAAACCAGACATTTAAGGGTGATTTACAAGATATAATGACATAACACAACATGATACAATTTATTATAAGATAGAACAAAATATGATGTGAACATTTGATATATGGTACAATACAACACAAACATGATAAAAGTGATACAATACAACAGTATGTAATATGTGATATGATACAAAATACAATACATTACATATTTGTTATGATATATGACATGATGATATATGTGGCACAAGACGACACAACCGATCATGTATATTATTTAAGATATAAACGATAAAAAACACAATATATGTGTATATGATAACTGTTAACATGATATTATACGATATTATATGTGATGCAATTTGACGCAACACAATATGTGTTGTGATATGACATGATTTGATACAAAACATTACAATACAATATAATAACATATCATATGATACGACACAATATGATATATAACACAATATGAAATGCGATAGGGTAAAATGCAATACAATATATAATTTATATTATGACATGACATATAATGGTTCAATATGATGCAACATGACTAAATACAATATGATATTTGATATGATATTCATATGATAACACGACAGCACTACACAAGGCATTATATGAGGTTTATGATACAATACAATACTTTCTGATGCAATACAATACTGTACAATATATTTAAGATAGTTTATTGGCCTACCGAGGAAATATGGTTTGGACGCAGAGGTTTCCCTAAAGCTGCCTTTACCAAAATAAATTCACCTTCCCAATATATAAATGGATAATTAAAGCAAGCATACCCAATAGACACATAATCTACCATGATACACTGCACAATTACAGTTTTAAAGAAATCAATAAATGCTGTTTTTCTTTCGGATGCTCCCTTCTGCAGGGGTTGCCACAGCGAGCAAACTCTAATGAAAGATTTGGCAATTGTTTTACCCTGGATGCCCTTCCTGACGTAACCTGGGCTCAAACCTGCAGCCTCAAAAGATCACGGCACTAACCACCGAGCTGCTGCAACCCCTCAAAAGAAATCAATAAATAGTATGTTAAAAAAAAGCAAGGGGGGTAAAATTGATGATCTTACTGCACAAGCTGTCTTATTCTACCAACTAAATCACCCCTTGATGTTTTCAAAGCATTTTAAACTGATCAGTTAGTTTATTAGATGTTATATTGTATTAAAGAGGGCCATGCTGTTCTGTTCATCAACATTTCTAAAAGTCTAAAAGTCATTATCATTTTTATCAAAGAATATAATGGCAAAAAATACGACATCCAACTCTGCCCTTCCACTTTCTCCAGAAGGCTGTATTTTCTGTTATCTTCACTGAAGCACTTCTATTAAAGACATTTGGCAACAAAAACAAAAAAAAGACAAGAGTATATTTAACTACAAGCTAAGGTATTTATGCAAAACTTGCTCTCTGATGGCAGCATCCCCTCTGGGGACAAAACAAGTATTCAGAATTATTTCAAACAAACCTCACAAGAACATCGTTGGTGTTTAAAACAAAGAAGGAGAAACATTATAACACTCCCAAATATGAAAGGTACAGCTGTTTATCAAGTCCTCCCTGGCAAAAATAGGGAGCAGAGTAATCAGCAGACATTTCAAAGCTGACAGAAGTGATTTCTGAAGAGTGTGAGGGATGAATCAGAGTTGTGCGCTGGTGTCATAGATCTCAACTAACACCAAAACTCAAAGGAAATGTTCCAATTCATTTTATTTGGAGTGGGTTTTGATTTTGACATTTTAAATAAAATAAATGAAGTCATTATGTAGACACAAGGTATTAATTTCCAGTTCTATGACCTTATGCTTTTATCTTTATGGTGATCTGACTTGAAATGGCCTTTAAATAAAAAATGTTACAGACAGAGATGTTTGAATAATACAAAGATAATATGGTCCAAATTCAATATTTTGTACAATTTTCTTCACACGATACATTAAATGGATAGTTTAGATCTTTTGAAGTGGAATTCTGTGGAAGAGTTATGAATAATTAATGTCTTACCTGTTGTAGATAGCTCTTTGAACGACCTCAATTTGGAGAAATAGAGTGTAATTATCAACAGATGTATGACCTATTGTCTAGTCTGAGTGGGGCCAAGACCAAAGTGAATTTCTGCCATCCTAAAACAGCTCTGTTCTCCACAATTTCATAGTTTATGCAAAAGTCATTTTAAAAATCTATATATTGCTGTCCATTTCACATTACACTGTTATTTACACAGAAATAGTATAATTCACCTGCCTCACGAAGTGCCTCAAGGGGAACTAGAAGTTCTACTTCTAACTGGTACTGCCACTATTTGCTCTTGCAAATAACCTCAAAATGTTATCTAAATAAATAAGTAAAGTGAAAATGACAACCCCAATTCTGAAATAAAAAAGAATACAATGATCTCATAAACCCATACATTATTTAGAATCCAATGTAGTAAACATAGTAAATGTTGAAACTAAGAATGTCTTTTTTTTCTTTTTTTTTTTTAAACAGTAAGGTAATTTGGAATCTTATGGCAGCAATACATCTCAATAAAATTGGGTCAGGGTTAGGTTTGCAAAATGCTCCTCCAGCTGTTTCTTATTCATACAACTTACTTTTACAGCCTTTTATTGCTCCTGTCCCAACCTTTTTGAGATGTGTTGCTGCCATAAAATTCTAAATTACCTTATTTTTTCAAAAGAAAAATGCTACAATTTTTTGGTTTTAACATTTGATATGTTTACAATGTTCCATTAGGAATAAAATATGGGTTTATGAGATTTGCAAATCATTGCATTCTGTTTTTATTTACATTTTACACAACATTCCAATATTTTTGGAAATAAGCATGCATTTACTTAAAAAAAAAACATTAGGATGAACCGCTATGAAATTTTTAAGATTGGAGTTTGTGATTGAGAATCTAGGATGGTACCAGACCACTATTGCTTTAATCTTGCTTAGATTAGCCATTATTTCTTTAATCTGATCAGAATAAAATTTCCCAAAGTTTAAACAGCTATCTACCTGAGAATAACTGAACATAATTTTTCCACAAAACCCCATTTCAAAAGATCTGAACGACCTCTTTAAAAATACAAAAACATGGAGATTAAAAAAAAAAAGATTAACATACCAAGTTTTCACAACCATAATAAAGTGTTTCTTCCCACCATGTAAAAGAAAGATTGCAGTCTTTCAGATATGGTATGAAAACAAAGATAAGACAAACATGTAAGGACCAAAGGCTGTAGTATGTTTTTTTTTGTTTATATTTTGCTACAGTGAAAGAGCTGTCAGACCAAGAGTGGCAAAGATTTTAGAAAATAAAAATAGTCTTTCTCTGAGTACTGATGTGTATTCCTGGCCAAGATGGAGAGGCTCTAAAATGTCCATACTGCGTGTGCTAAAAGTTTTCATCAGTGTGTGTGCACATTTAACTCTGCACCTTCAAACATCACCAGCCTTCTGAAAACTTGGCAAATGTCTCATATAAACCCCTTTCTTCATCCCATCGCTTTGTAAGTGTCTCAAAAATATTTGTTGTTTAAAAAAAAAAAAGTCGGAGCCTTCTGTTAAAAGGAATCAATAGCTTTGTCTGTCTCCTAAACTGCTTCAAAGAATCAGTCTCCACTGATGTAATAATGTATAAAGTTTGGAAGAACCAACTCTGTTATTGAGTTATTTGGGAGCCTGTCTGGGAGGTTGAAATAAGAAGTGTGTATACATTTACATCAGTACACAGTGCAGCTGCCCCAAGGCTTATTGTCTCCTGAGAACTGACTTCATCACCATCACAAGTTCTTTCTTTTCTTGTGGAGTTTTTGTTTTATTGTCAGGGCCTTTCTTGCAATTTTTATGCTGTCGACTCCCATGAGGCTTCACAACTGGCATTTGACACGGCAACATTGACCGCGGGCCTTAATGAAAAATTGTTGCGTCTGCTTTCTCCAATATGACCTGTTTATCCCCCACGGTAGACAGTTGTGGCCTAGAATCCACTATTCCAAATCAATGGTGCCTCAAAGAGAACACATCCCAAATGATAAACTCACACTTTCTCCTCTCACCCCGGTGTTGAGAGGAAGGAAAATTGGGAGGGTGCACTGAAAAGAAAAAAAAATCTAAATCAATAGGTTTTTCATTACAGCTTTGATTCATGACTCTTTTCTGATTGTTTTTCCGTTTTCAACTGGATCCATGAACAATGGATAATTGCTTATTTATTTTTATTTTTTGTTCATTCCTCTTTAAACCAAATTATCTACCAGCCAACATGAATGGAGATTACAGTCAGAAGGGTGGAGAGGGGGGCATCCTGAAATGTTTGATCCCTCTCATCCCATTTTTTTACATACAGAGCTGTAGATGGGATTGATTGGCCTGATCAATGGTGCCACAGCTAACTGGACAAAGCTAATAAATATTTAGCCTCTTCTTTCAAATTGGAATGCAAAAGAACATTTCCATCACTGTTGTAATTCTTGCGAAAGCAGGCAGGATTGGTTGATTCAAGCAGGAGTGGACTGATGGTCAGGGGGAATCCATAACAGGGTAGGTCTTGTTTGCTGGCAAACTCCAAGGCAGTATTAAGTTGTAATTCACAATTAGGGCAAACAGTTGTTGCTGGGAAGCTCAGATGTTTTCTAGACTTCCTTGTTTCCTATAGGTAGTATCTCACTCAGCTGCGACTGTTGGAGACTAGTTGGCAACTCAAAATTACAGTTGCAGGCTTGCTTACGCTGTAGTGTTTGCAATCAACAAGATGTATGGCTGTGTTTTGAGTGAGCAGTTTTTAAAATGACAGCTTATTTTTGTGTGCAGAGTTTGCAAAACTGTATTCAAGGCCTTGAACGTTATTTTGTTGCCCACCTCCGACCACTTTGTCTTCATCTTGGCTGCTTTTTACCCACCTTGGAGGGCCTTGATTTAATTTACTGGAGTACACTTTTGAAATAAAGGTAGGCAGGTTTTTAATAATTCTTTATCAAGCGTGTCTTTTTGATCTGAATATTTAGGGTTGTAGCCTCAGATGTTTTCTGTCACAGAAGAGCTCCCTATCAAGTGTCAAAATACAACTTTAGCCTTTTAGAATTAAAGAAACTAAATTGAGAAGGGCGTGAGATGGGTTTGAGACCTCACAACAATTCTGTGACTATTATGAGAGAAAATTTGTTGAACATGTTCAAAACTCAAGCAACAAGACAAGCCTTTGCGACTCAAGCAAAGAAACTGAGAACTCACGCTAACGCTTTGATACATTTTAGAGACTCCAACAGTAAGATAATACTTCAAATAAATGTAAACTTTTTTTACATTTGAGGATATTTTCATGCCTGGTAAAGCACATCTTAAGCATGTTCCACATCTTTGACAGTCTTTTTGAAACCCAATATCATGAAGACTTCTTGACAGGTTGTTTGGAGTATTTCAACACATCTTGAAGCTATCTTTCCTATTTAATTACTACACACAGTTCTTCTGCACTGTTTGTGTTGATATCTTTTGGTTTTATTTGGATCTCTATGTTGAAGACATCCAGGGTAGAGTGCCCTCCAAACCTGTCCTCTTGAATTTAATAAACAGCTTATTTCCCCCTCCTTTTCACTCCATCTCTTCCATCCTTCCGTGTGTGTTATACCACAGCATTGGGTGGATTTTTTTAAGCAGAGCAGCAGGTGTTTGGTGGGGGAATCAGTGACACATGGATGCGCCCCGTCAGACTACTCATTAGAGACTCTGTGCCTCCTTAGTCTCCTCATTTAGAGTGGAGAAGAGTGCACATACACATGAGCAAGCCAGTCCACAAAGCAGCAGGTGGCCACTATCAGCCGCACAAATCAAAGCAGTCACCACTAGCTCATCAGATGAATACAGGAAGAAGGGAAACGTAGAAAAAGAAAGTCCTTACTTGTCTTGATTTCCTCGCTGAACGTTGTTGTTTTGCTGCTGGTGTTCGTGACATTCGTGCCAGTGGAGAAAATACGCTGATAATGAAGTCAGAAGTGGCAGGTGTGACGGTAAGAGTTACGTCTGGGGTATGGTGAACTCTCTGAGGACGACAAGGCATATGGTGGATGCTACGCATGGCAGGGGTGTTAATCGATGGGAATGATTTCAGTGTGAGTGCAGACGCAAGAGATGCGGTGATGGTGTACACTGCAAGTCTGATTAGTGGTACACCCTAAATGAAATTTAGTTTTTAGGGTCCTTTTATGCTTGTATCTTAAATAAAAGCAATGCAGCAATAATAAAGTTAAAAACAACATTGCCATTTCATGTTATACCTGTGATATTCACTGGACTGGACTTCAGATGAATCTGAACTGCATCGATCTTTCAGTGGAGTTTGCCATCAATTTCTGGGAGCCTTTTGGCTCTTCATTTGAATTTCAGAAACAGTTCTGTGAGTTTACTGTGAATTCATCTTTCTAGTTTAGGCTCATTATCGAAGGATTTTGTCTAATTAGAAAAGTTCATTTTTTTAAATTGATTCATAATTTTTCATTTCCACAACATTTGGACATGTATCTCTGTATCCAGGGATCCTGTTAATGTCTTGGCTCATCTTTATCTGTTGGCTGAGCTTCTGTAGAGAGGGTTAGCAAGTAGGTTGTCCACTAATTGTGAAGTTTGGCCCTCAAATACCTCTGCTGGCTTAACTTTAGTTATGGTTTACACATTGATCACTGCGTACAGTAAATCTAATGTGATATCAGCACATCATCATAACCATTTACACCAGCACTTAAAGAAGTAGTTCAGATCTTTTGAAGTGAGGTTCTGTGGAAAGCCTATGAACAATAAGATCTTATGTGTTATAGATTGCTCTTTGAAAGATCTTTCAAAAGATCTGAACTATTGTTAGGTTGCCGGTACGCTTCCTGACCTGGGGCCTTTCTGCGTGGAGTTTGCATGTTCTCCCTGTGCTCACATGGGTTTACTCAAGGCACTCTGGTTTCCTCCCACAGACCAAAAACATGCATGTTAGGTTAATTGGTAACTCTAAAATTGTCCCTGGGTGTGAGTGAGAGTGTGAATGGTTGTTTGTCTCATTTGTTTCTATGTGGCCCTGTGATGGATTTGTGACCTGTTCACGGTGTCCCCCGCCTCTCGCACAGTGACTGCTGGAGATAGACAGTAGCTCCCCGCGACCTGCAAAGGAGAAGCAGGTAAAGAAAATGGATGGATGGATGAACTTTTGTTTTAAAAGCATGCATGTTAAGTTAAATTGAGGTTCTAAACTGTCCTTAGATGTAAGTATATAGAGCAGGGTTAGGGTAGTGATTAGTTCAAGATGTACCCAGACTCTGGCCTGTCAATTAAAGGAGATAGGCACCAGTTCCCTGTGAACCTGCAAAGATTGAGGCAGGTACAGAAAATGGATAAAAATAAAGGGCCAATTTAGTCAAAAAGGCACTGTTGGTTAATATTTTCATGGCTTTTTCTTCCTTTGTTTGTATTGTGGTCAGCACCACTTAGTCAAAAACACCTCTTGAATACAGCAATACTCTCCTAGATGTCATCTCAGGGTTAAAAACATTTAACCTCTCTCTCTCTCTCTCTCTCTCTCCTAATCAGACAAAACCTAAGGTCCATTCCAGACTAAAAGCTTTGGATTTAGATATTGACTAAGACAAATATAGACCTTGTTTTATTTCAGCTAAAGATTCGTAATAAAATGTTGTTTGTATAGACTTTTTAATTAGTTTTATTTTTAAGACTACACAGAAGTTGTCTAATGGCCAGTTCTGGTGGATTTTGAAATTATTTTCCAGAGTCCTTTCAAAATAGCTTTTGCAGAAAAACACTACCTGTCTAGCTTGATCATTACGTATTTCGATACATAAAAACAATGCATATTATATCAGCGAATTTTATGTATCCTCTGGCCTGGAACTGCCTTGGGATCCCCCAGGAGAAGCTGGAGAGTGTCGCTGGGGAAAGGGATGCCTGGGTTTGGACCTGTTGCCCCTACGACCCGACCACAGATAAGCAGGGGAAGATGGATGGATGGATATTATATTTGAATGTGAAATTTTTTATCAGGAATGACAAAAATTTCGTGCTGTAGTTATAAAGGATGGGCATCTTCTTTAAACTCCTGAGACCCTGCGTCCTCATACAAGGTTATTGCATTGAAAATACACACAAAACCACACAAAAACGTGGGTCTCAGGAGGTTAAAAAATACCCCAAGTGTCCTACTAGAGCCTTGAAATAAGGGAACCTACTTCTTTTGTTGCATCAAGATGGTTGATAAACACTACAGTACCTGTACATAAAGTACCTTTACCTGGTTGTGGTATAGTAACACATTTATAACAGTTGCACATATAGGCGGTAATCTTTAAGACAAAATGAGAGCCAGAGAAACACAATTTATTTAAAATAGGTAATTGTCACTGAGCTCTATTAAAATGACTTGATATTTTGTTAGATCATCCCTGTCTCATCTATACTGGGTTAATGCACCAGCTGCCACTCCAAACATTTCTTGTTTTTCACCTCACATGGCTCCAGTCTGATCCATCACAACATGGCTCCTTTCCTTCTCTATTTGTCAGCCATTTTAGAAATCTTTTCTCCTCTTCATTCGTGTCTTGCCCAGTTTCCTATAAGCCCTGGTGCGGCACCGATAATAAACAGAGGAAAAGAGGGGAGAAAAGAAAAAACACCAACTTCACTTCTCCGCCATTTACCATTCGCACTTTCCCATCCTCCATATTTCTAAATTCCCTGCCTTCTCTGTTGTCTTTCTTCATCCTTTCTCTCTTTTCCCCTCCCTCCTCCGGCACACAACCTCTTTATAGCCCTCCTTGCCATGCTGCGATAATTAGTCAGCGCTAAAATAATACAGCCTGGAGAAAACAACAAGAGCTGAGCAGAGGGCTTAGCTCTGCTGGGAGGAAAGGAGGGCGGTAGGGAAGGGAGAGGGGGGGAGACCAAGGAGAAAGGTGTGTGTCAGCCCATTTCAAATAGTTACCACTGGATTCTTGCTGAATGAGTTTGTGTGTTTGATTATGAGTGTGTGCAGCCCATTCCATCCTAGATGCTCTAAAGTACCTAGAAATCTATCTGTAGGGCAGGTACAATAAAAAATATGCACAGATAAACAGGCAGATGCCAATGATGTGCTTGCATAAGTGAGCATCAGTACTTTATAAAGCCAAGATCTGCTGTCTCTATATATGAATCTCTAGTTGTGAAATTACCAGATTAGCTCATTAATTCAATTCCAATGCTTGTCTGATTATAATCTTATGCTTTCCAAATTATTTCAGTTAAATGCTACTGGGAATTTTGTTGTTCTTACAACCAAAATGACTGAAACTCCATCAGTGTGTGTAGGGTCTTGAATGTGCACAAAAATGTGTCTGAATCCCTTGTTTACTTACGTATTCATAAAGCTACATTCTGTACATGCATTAATATCTTGACATGCAGCCCATATGAACGTGTATTTATTATCCGGGGGGTGGAGACAGCCCACGGGGTTGAGTGCAGTTCACCGTGGTTTCATTACTCTATGCTAATCACAGCCAACAGCAGTCATTTCTCATTTACCTGCAGGTCCTTCAGAGCCAAATCCTAACCCCTGTGTTGGAGTGCAAGCATAAAATTGCTCATTTGGTTTTTATTTCTTGATTATTTTTTAGGCTAACATTGCAAAATTTGCTAATACAATGTTCCTTTGATGTGGAGATCTACCCAGTGTGTGTTATGTTTAGAGAAAGCTGGTTATATTAATGGCACAACCAACACAATGTTTGCCAACATGCCTTATTTCAAATGAAACACAACTGTAGGCAACTGAAATGATCCAATATAAGTCTTTTAACACCACAATATTGGTATTAATAACATGTCAGTTTTGTTGATCAGATCAAAAGCTATTTTTTACATCTACATATAATAAAAAAAATGATAAAGCCACAGATTTTACATTTTTCTAAAAAATAAAATAAATAAATAATTATTTGTCCATCTATTTTCTTTACCCGCTTCTCCTTTCTGGGTCATGGGGAGCCGGTGCCTATCTCCAGCAGTCACTGTGCAAGAGGCAGGGGACACCCTGGACAGATCGCAAGTCCATCACAGGGCCACATAGGACAAAAAAACATTCACGCTCTCACACACACGTAGGGACAATTTAGAGTTACCAATGAACCTAACCTGCATGTTTTTGGTCTGTGGGAGAAAACCGGAGTACCCGGAGTACAGGGCGCACAAGGAGAACATGTAAACCCCACCCAGAAAGGCCCCAGGCCAGAAAAACGATCCTGGAACCTTCTTGCTGTGGGGGCTACAGCTCCAACCACTGCTTCACTGTGCCACCCCTAAACATTTATACTATTATAAATTAACTTTTCACTACCATTATGCCTTGAAACCTTCTTCATGCTTATTCGATAAATTCATTCATTTTTGTGTATCCTTTTAATAGTGCAATTTTAGCATGAAGCTCTACTTTCACAGTAAGAATAGGAAGATTTGCAAAACGTTCTGAGCACAACCAAAGCATTTTTTATCAGAAGAGAATACACAGTTTCAAGCTGAAAAGTTATGAAACAACAGAACAAAATCTGTCCAAAAAGTCAGATTTTTACATCTTTGTAGTCAAATCTTTCTTGAGCTTATTCTGTATCTGTGTTTCCAATCACACCTGTCATTTCTTTCTTCATCTGGTAAATTCAAATTCTTTTGCCAAACCTGAGTAATTTCTTTTTGTATTTTGCAGCTGGGACAACTTACATCTTCGGCCGAGGCGGAGCCCTCATCACATACACCTGGCCACCCAATGACCGGCCGAGCACGCGGGCAGACCGGCTGGCAGTGGGCTTCAGCACACAGCTGAAGGAAGCCATTCTGGTCAGAGTGGAGAGTGCCAAGGGACTGGGAGATTACCTGGAGCTGCACATAGTAAGAGATTTTTTTTTTTTCTGGGGATACAGAGAGGGAATGGAGAGATGCAAAACTTGGAAAAATAAATCACAGCATTTTCTGTTTGAGACACCAGCAACACTTTCTACACCTCAAGAATTACATCTGTAAATACATTTTATCCAAAACAATAGCCAAAACTGTCCCAAAAATAGTAAAATTTACATTTAGATTTTTGCTTTGAGGTTTTTCAAAGAGTTGTTAAGGAGAATTAGGTTCAAACTCTAGAAATGATTAATTACATGCAAGGATTTTTTACTCCTAATCATCATCATCATTTCTGTGTTTATAGCTTTCATATGTTATGCTTACATGTAATTTAAAGTCACTTCTAATGATAAATTGAAATGTCAATTAGGGAACAGCAGGCATTTGAAAATGCTTTTAACGGGACTCTAATCGTGTTGTTGACCTCGTGCTTCCTCTGCTTACTTTTCCATTCAGCTATTTTCATGGTGGGGTTTCTGTTAATTACCATCCAGGACTACAACTGGTTCATCTGCAGCACTCACTGTGTTACTGGAGTCACACAAAGAGTGTGTGGAGTCAAGATCAGCACTTGTTTTACTCTACTGGGTGGTAGAAGTGATACAGTAGAGATAAGCTTTTAGAAGACACTATCTCTGGTATCACCATGTATCTGCTCTTAGCCGTCTGAACTAGGAGCTGTTTGTGTGGTGCTCACACCACTTCAACTTCACAGCGACCCCAATTTGTTTGGTTCTACCTGTGCCTGGAAGCGACAGAAACAACACTGACCTCAGGTCACTTCTCACGTAGTGCTGCGTAAACCGAGAGTGACAGGGTGAGGGATGATGGGAAATGGAGAGGGATAGGTGAAAGAGTGGATGGGTAGAGCTGCAGAGTAGCCCAAGTAGGTCAAGGCCAATTTAAATGGTCTTAACATCAGTGATAAATAGTGATCATGACTGTAATGATAAAAGATTGTAGCTGGAAATTTAATGGATACAACAAATTATGTTGGAGGTGGAGAGGTGATGTATCAGAGGTCAACTGCAGCAACTCTAAACTGAAATTGGTCATTTCAGTAATGTGTAATAATCTGCCTGTTGTTTTTATTGGTTCATCATTTGGGGTAACAGGGTGTCCATAACCTGTTGTTTTCACTGGCTTTGTAAATGCATAGTTTAAAGCTCTCCTCTTTTGCTGGATGAAAGCTATAGCAGCTTAGCAGTATTTTTACACAAAACATCATGTTATTTTTTTAAGCAAAGATGCTAATGAAAACATTTCTAGCTCTAGCAGTTACAGGACATAAATAAAAATAACAGCAGAAATCAAATCTCCACTTGGTATTTACTTTCTGACCGCTACAGGAAGTTAGAACAATACCATGTTATTACTCCCATAAGCCTTTGCTTCAAATGTGGTAATGTTTATCAGTTCATTGAGTTTTCACAAGTGATAGCAATTTAGGCAAACAATTATTATGTAGTATTAGTTTATATATTGGTGTTGCTGAGAATGTTGCTTCAATACAGGCAAATAATTGCCACCATGATAAAAGTTCCTCTGGCAATGTGAGTAATATTCTGCCAGTGGGCAAGTGAAAAGCAAAAAGCAATATTATTCTAGCACCTTTAGTGTTTTACCATTGTAATAAAAGTGCTATGCATCGGTATTTGTTCTGTAGAACTTTGTTGCTAAAGATAGTATCTTACTGGGCTGTGGCTGTTGGTGACTCAAACTTGACTCAATATTGTACAAAAATATTCAAATTTTCCATTGAAGTTTCACTGAAATGTGAGTGTTTGTGACCAGCAAGCCTTGAGGCCACAAATACTGAGCAGACAATTTTTGAAAACCATGACTTTCAACAAAATCAAAAAGAGTTTGTGATGGGTTTGTGATGGGTTTGAGACACCTGTGACGACACTGTGACAATTTTGAGAAAAAAAAATTCTGAACATGTTCAAACCTCAAGTGAGAAGAATGTGAGTCTCTGCAACTCCATCCATCCATCCAATTTTTTTACCCACTTTTTCCTTTCTGGGTTGCCGGTGAGCAGATGCCTATCTCCAGCAGTCATTGTGTGAGAGGCAGGTTACACCCTGGACAGGTCAGAAGTCTATTACATAGCCACATAATTAACATGGAATGTTTTTGGTTTGTGGGAGGAAAACCCACATCTGCACTAGGAGAACATGCAAACTTCACACAGAAATTCTGTGAGGCAAACCTGCGACCTTCTTGCTGTGAGGTGAGAGCGCTAACAACTTTCCCACCATGCCTCTTCAACTCAAGTGAGGAAATTGAAAATCCCCTCAAATTTTGCAAGACATTCTGTTTGCCAACCAATCACTAGCATTCACTGCCCAGAGAGATACTACTTTAAAGTTGCCTCCCACCACCACAATCAACCACCACCAACCCCCTGCCCCTTCCCAAAAAAGTGGTCTTCCAACACATCTGTATATTTCTCTTGGTATCCTCTTCCAGTACACTTATTTAGAGAGTTTGAGTATGTGTGCTAAAGATAAAGTCAGTGGACACGTTTGCACCAGGTAAATCACAAAGACTTAAACATTTCCTTTGATACTGACATTTTTCTGAGAGGGACCCCACTAGTTTTGCACACTCAAACTGTAATAACCATATTACTAAGACTTTTCATTTAGACTTTTCCTTTTAATTGTTCATCACTACACATCCATTCATTTTCTTTATCTGTTTTTTTTCCTTTCTGGGTGGTGGAGGATGTGAAAATGAAACAAAAATGTAAACTAGAACTATAATCAACTAATGTTTTCCATTTAACAGATTTGTTGTTTGAGCACATTTTCAACTTGGATTTGCATTTTTGTAGTTTTAGGTGAACTGTGGTGCGTTATTTCAACCTAAAGGAATAGCTTCTTGCTGTTTATCTCAGCCTGTCGCTCATGATCCCTCATCAGTCATTCTTTTTCTTGCTCTTCTCTCAAGTGCATATTCTCTATCTAACTTTAGTGTTTTTCATTTACTCTCTCATTCCCTCATGTCTGGCTCATTCATTCTCTCATTCTTTCCCTCTCACACACACATCAGTGCCTCCGACATGCCAGCCCAGCTCCTCTGCTCCCATTGCAATTACATTTCATTTGCTGCCGTTCCTCCCGAGTCGCTCCCCTAAATGACTCTGTTCAGCCCATGGTGGGTGTTTTGGTCCTGTTAATTATGACTGTCTCTCTTTGAAGGGAGAAGTACAGGCAAATTAGACCTGAACACCTTTGAGCCATAGCCCCATATCATCCCACCTGATGAGGGCCTCACGGACCCAATCAAACTACCAAATGGCTTTGTGTTTGGTGATGGTGGCCTTGAGGTTCAATAGGTATAACTTTTTAAGTTTCAGCTTGTTTCAAGAATAGTGTTTAATTTTTCATTTCAGGTTGAATTGAGCTAAGGACTCCAATCAGATGTCAAAGGTCGCAACCTTATTGGCCTGTTTGAAAATTTATATTCACAATCTTCTGAAAGCATCATGTGTTCAAATCTTGATTTCAGTGTTTCTGGGTTATTTTTAGAACCTCATTAATCATGAGGTAGGCAGATAATGCCAATAAAACCAATAATTACTGGTCTTTCCAAGCCAATAGCTTTTAATCGGTACCTCAGAAACTCTGATCACAGCTATTTTTATGTCATTACAAGAAATGACACAACTGCAGGGGATGTTGTCTCTGCCTGTCTCACAGAAATATGAGCACTGGTGCGAAGGTCTGATAATAACATGCCACCAGAATGTGATGGAACATTATTCCTTATCTTGCTCAAGCCACCCGTCTCTTTCTATACCATTCCCTCTCTTACCAGACCTCCGACTCTTTCTCACCACTCCCTCCTTCGATTTCTATCCATTTATAATACAAGGGGTTAGACATCACTCATTCCACCTGCATGACATGCTGTCATCAGGCCCTGGGGTGGGAGATGTAAAGACTTGGTTGTGGAATAAGGTGTTGAAGCTGAATCTGCTGACTGTGGATGCTTTAAAAGTACATGTCATTCCTTTATAAGACCTTGATTGTCCATCCATCCATCCATTTTCTTTAGCCGCTTCTCCATTCCGGGTCGCAGGCAGCCGGTGCCTATCTCCAGCAGTCA
>JAOXNZ010000199.1:19082622-19096232 GCA_028566095.1 Kryptolebias brasiliensis
GATGGATGGATGGATGGATGGATGGATGGATGGATGGATGGATGGATGGATGGATGGATGGATGGATGGATGGAATAGGTAGTCAGAAAAATGTTGTACATCAAGCTACAGGCAGATCAAATACTGGTGGCTCTGTGTAACTTTTACAAAGTGATTTGCAAAACGCTTTAGAAGGAAATGAATTCCCATTTTACTGACATTTACACAAACTTATGAGAGGAATTATGAGTGTTGCATTTTTACAATTCAATGAAAGAGCTCATACAAAGCCTCAGTTTCAAACCGATTCAGAGTAAAAGAAAAATTTTGTAAGGACGATGTTAGAAAAATCGGAATCATCAAGTGACAAGCTGTTGTAGCCTTTTTAGATGTGCATCTCGAGGTATTATCTTTTTCAGTAGATACTATGTAGCCTACATGCTATCTTCAACTCTTTGTCCAAATATTATGGCATCTTTTTCCTGGACTAAGGTATGTGAAGTGGTTGTTGTTTTTTTATGAAAAGAAAAAATCAACTAACATGATAAATTAACAGAACAAGTGCTTTTAGCAGCTTTATTTAATCTGATAATGCTGAGTTGTCACTTGTTTATTGACAAATCATGCTATACCCATTAAGTTAATGGGTGATTTAGAGCATGAATGTTTTATAGAGGGCAGTTGAAGTAATGTTTACAGTTGGCCATTCATTGAGTTAGAAGGTTAAAAAACAGCAATGAAGGAAGTGTTTTGTTTTGTTGCGACCCAACAGCACATAGCCTTGAGCAACCACTTGACAATACAAACTCATCCGCTTCAGAATCATCTTGGCAAAGCATGTAAAGCAAAACAGCTCAATGGGCCTGGGGCTATTCTGAACTCCCTAAACTAAAAAGCCAGCAACAAAATTTCCATTCACCACTTGAGGAAGAACATTGCAAATTATATTTCATGTTTTGTCAAGATAATTATTAGTTGACCACTTGAGACTGCTAAGTAGTAGCTTTAAATTTCAAAACATTTTGTTTTTGTGGTATGAGAAGTTAAAACCATATTGAAGGATAGATGATTGTTCTTTGCAATCAAGAGAAGTTTTAACCTCCATCACTGAAAACAGTTGTGGGATGGATGACATTAAATTACTGTTGAGTTGTGTGAGTAGATCAGGGTCTCACAACTTAATTGATCTAATTTGTATGCCTGATGAGTGAATTAATGTAACAAGGACACCCATCATTCTATCTCTAGAGAAACTGATGAATTCCTTTAATATAACATCTTGTTTTGGTCTAAAGGCCTTCTGTAATGATAATCATTTGTCAGCTTACTCTGTAAACCTTTTTTAAACTGACAGTTTAGATCTTCCAAAGTGCTGATAGTTTTTTGAATATTCCACTTCTGGGTTCTCTTATTTGGTCTAGTATTTATCTAGCTTCTAGAATTGTGCCGCTCAAGCTGGCTGCATGCTGGAGTAGCTCTGTTACATTCATTCTGAGATATTGATTTTGAAAACTTTATTCCTCTTTTTTTTTCTTGATGTAAATCACTTTTTTTGGATGATTAGTTCCTCTGATATCGAACGCTGTGCAGCTGGAAGGATTTTTACTGAAACCTTATGCTTTTGGACATTTTGTTTTGATGTGTAACCATAACAACAAGGTGGCTTTTTTTTCTTTTTCACAATCGGGAGCAGCTGATAAACATCTTCTACTCTTCAGTGTTAAACGTGAAGAACCCTGAAGTCCAGTCATGCCCAGAACCAAGCAGACCGCCTATAAATCCACAGGAGGTAAAGCTCCTAGGAAGCAGCTCGCCACCAAAGCTGCCCGCAAGAGCACCCCTGCCCCAGGCAGACTGAAGAAGGCTCACCTCTACAGGCCCAGTACCGTGGCTCTCAGGGAGATCCACCACTACCAGAAGTCCACTTAGCTGCTCATCCAGAAGCTGCCCTTCCAGCACCTGGTCCGGGAGATCACCCAGGACTTTAAGACCGACCTGTGTTTCCAGAGCTCGGCCATCACGGCTCCACTGGAGGCCAGCAAGGCTTACCTGGTGGGGCTCTTTCAGGAGACCAGGACCGAGGACACATCGGGACAGACCGCTACAAGAGATCCTTCCTGCCCACAGTCATCTATAACAACTCTTTAACGAAACCAGGATTATGAGCTACAACAACATTTACTTTTCCTTTGGGAATAATAAAGTATTTTTGAATTGAATTGAATTTCTATATACAGATCATTTTCCAAGCACAAATAGCAGCAGCTAGCTGTAGAACTTCTAATGAAGCTTGAGCACTTCCTGCAATTAAAAAAAAAAACACAACATATATATCTGCTAAAATAACTGTAATAGAAGACTGACAGAAGTGTAAATGTTTATAAAACAGAGTTTATATAGTATGAACTGTAATCAAACTTTTGAGTCTGGAGTTGTTACTAATCCACTTTGAATTCATCAGTTTGGTCAGAATTAAACTTAAACTGAGGCCTTTTGAAGAGCTAACAGGTAAAATATAAAATATCATTCAGAACCTTTCCACAGAACACAGAACCCCACTTCAAAACATCTGAACTGTCATTTTATGCCATACTTGTCTCTTTATAGAAAAAACAGGATTTTTTTTATCAGTTTTGTGGTATGCTCTAGTGATATACTACAGTATTTTCAGTGTCACCACTGAGGTCTGCTGTTTCTGAAGGACATTGTGGTCGTGTAAGAAACCTTCCAGACCTAGAAAAGGTGCTTTGAATTTAGGTTACTGACGTCAGGTGACCTCTTTCTGTCCTCCATTCTTCACCCTTATCTTCCTCTGATTTAATGCATCTGTCAGTTCAGTTGGCCTTAGGAGATCACAAAGCTAATCCATTTTTATCATCGTCTAATTCAAGTGAGCCACCAAAGGAACCTCTAAGTTTGTGATCGGAGCTCTATCTCCCACTCACTCTCATGTGAAACATCTGGCCCGTCTGTTGTTTGATGGCTTCAGTACAAAATATGAGGACCATTATTTGGCTTTACTACAGCACACTGGCATTTCAGTGATGTCTTTTTAATTATTTTGATTGATGGTTTGGGATTAAGATAAATGAAGGGCGGTGCATCAGGACGATGGGTATTACAATCCATCCAGTTGTGAATCAGTAACCTTTTCAAGTCATCACTTAAATGTAAACGGTGCCCCCAGGCTGGTTATCATATTATATTTCAATGCCATTTAGCTTCACTCAGAAAACGAATGAGCCCCTTAGTGATCGGTTTTCCCTCATCTGAAAGTTTAGATTTCTTGGTTCTTTAATGAGGGGAGGATAAATATGAAATGATTATGACAACCACTGACTGGAAAGGCTCAGAGAAATATCTAATTACATTTGAGTGCAGAGTCTGTCAAGTTGTGTCAGCTTACATAGCACGAGAAGAAAATATTTTTTATTAATTTACATTTAAATATTTAAGATCCTTAATTTGAAAGAGTGCCACAGTTATGTGGACAAAGTAATGCTTTATGTTGTCTTCTATTTTAAAGTTATTTTTATTTAAAATTAAAAGCCTATTGTTCTTAAAATGAGTAAATAAAAATGTTCTAACCCTACAGAAGGAAGCAGGGAACAAAAACTCCCTCAGTTTGGACTTTCAGCTGAATGTCACATTAACTGTCTGAACAGGCAGTTTTTTTATGGGAGCCCATATGGCAACAACTTTAGTACTTGAGCTCTAAGAGACACATCATATCTGACAAACAACCAACATTTTACATGTTTTAACCAAACTGTGCTCATAATTCTAGCATAAAAGAAGTACATTTGTGGCTAGATTTGGTTCAAACTACTGCCTAACAGTTTCAAAGTACAGTAGCTGAGACATTTGGCCTGCAGTTGGTCTATAATGTCAAATTAAGGAACAATCACACACATCCAGTGAATACTTGCTGAGAGTTTCATTACAATCCATCTGTTAGTTCATGAGATATTTATCTAACAGGCACACAGAGTTGACTCAAATAGTTAATGGTGAAGTTTTAAACACAGATATTGTGTGGGCAGTTATCACTTGGAGTATAAGTTGAAGATAACTCTCAGGTACTACCCAAACAGATCAACAGTTGTAAGACTCAGTCTTAGGCATTTTTGTGTTTGCTAAGGTCAGTTGGCTGTGGCAGCCATCTTAAATCAGGTTGATTTCTAAAGTTAATCAGTTATAGATATATACCCAATTGTTACTTTTTGAGAATTTTCAATCAAATTCATCTAGTTCATCAGATATTTTGTCAGCTGTGCTGACTGATCCGAGAATCTTATTGCCTCAGCACGACATCTGTAGTTTGCCCATTTTGTACACAATTTAGTCCTTATTTAGAACATTGCTAAATCTGATATTACAGAGATTTAAAACATTGATGTGAAAATACTTAATACACGTATTTACAAAATCACTTTCACAAAGATTTGTAAAGAGAGTGAAAATAATCAGACTCACTTTACATTTATCTTTCTATTTTATTTTTTAGTGTCAAGCTAAATAACCAAGTGACAGCTACAGAAAAGTGAGGAACGAACAAGTAGTAATGATAAATGCCTGTATTAATTTAAATGATTCATTTGTAAAATCATTTTCAACTCAAGTTTAGTGGGGTAAAAGTCCTAGCATTTCTTGAACAAATGCATATCATATGCCGCTTTTCATACCAGAGTTTTATACTAAGATTATCTTATGATGAGAAGGGACAAAGTTAGAGCTGTTTTGGTCAATCTATGTAAATTACTTTATGATAAATCTCATGGAGGACCTCGCAAGATGTGTTAGCTCTTGGAGTATGGGTTTAAAATGGCTCTGAGCTACTACCACACTAAATTTTACCTTAATACCTGTAAAATTGAGAGAGTTCAAGCCTTTCAATATTTATTGTTGGCTTTAGACAGTCACCACTTCTACTTTTGAAACCTCTTTTGGACACAAAAAAGAGCTGATGTAAAAGTGATGAGATAAAAACTGGGTTATAAAAAAGTATTTTTTAGACTTTTATTTGTCCATAAATCAAAATCCTGCCACTTCAGGGCAGAATTTCAACCCAAGCAGCATATTTTCCACTAACTCTTGAATATCAGCTATACTTTCCTGCATGACAAAAAAAAAGTTTATTTTTCTTGTAAATTGTTGTGTCCCACACTTTCAGATTCTCTTACAGCAGCATGTTTTTTCCAGAGGCATTTTTGCTTTGCATCGTTATCGTCTTGTAATCCATTTTTTCTTGTCTGTCTGCTTTTCTCTGCTGATGTCAGACAATGTGAGCCTTCTTGGTGTAGAGCAATTTACTTGATTGGGATGAAAATCAAAGTCTCAAGTACTGTTGCACCTTGGTGAGAACGTGATTCACTGAAAGCTTTTTGTGTCTAGCTTATCCCCAGTTTCCTTGAGGGCAAGTATTCTTGCAGGTAGTTGAGATTTTTTTTCTTTTTTTTTAATCAGATGTCAACATAATTGATCACAGAGTGTGGGAGGCCTTTTAGTCCAACCACAAAGCCCTTGACAAGCTCTGAATTATTAGAAGCTGAAATTGTTAGAATCTCTGAGCAGTGTGCCATAATTTAAGGTCAGTGGAACTAAAAACCATTTTCCTGACAAATGACATGGAGTGAGCCCTCCAGCGACGGGTCTAACTCTTTCACAATGTAGCAAACAATGACTTAGAGGGGCAGTTGGCAGTAATTCTTATCAACACAAATGTGTCCCTGCCTAAGATCACTCCTAATGAAAGTTATGCCATTTCTGGTAGAAACCTAATAAAATTAGATGTCTCCTCCCCCTTCCCCATTGACTGATTATGTCATATAAAACATTAAAACTGTCTCAGCTTTTTAGTTTGAGTTACTCAGTAAGGCACCAACCCAAGTTGATCTTTTCTGATTTTCAACATTTTAAGTTGAAACCAGATGTTTCCGTCCACTGTATACAAAGACGCATAACCCTATTTCTCTCACTGTCTGACATTAAATCAGACTAAAACATTCCTGTTTCAGGTCAGTTAGGCTTCCCAAAATTATTTATATTTGTTAAATGTCCAAATAATGAGAGAGAGGATATTTTAGAGAATTTTTCATTACTTTTTTCAAAGTCACAAATTTACATGCGCTACAATTACTATGTTTTTAAATGATTTGGGATTGCCTAGATGATGATGTCACGGCTTTGTAAGCTTTAGATAGGTTAGTTGACAACATTTAAGTTAACCTGTGTGTATTTTAAGGCACACCTCAAACACACTAATTCTTTATGTGACATCACGCGAAAATCAAAAGAAATCAGCCAAGATATCAGGAAGAGAATTTCAGCAAGCTATTGTGAGAAGCTTGTGGATGGAAACCCAAAATGTTTGAGCTAAGTCATACAGTTTAAAGATAATGGCACTACATACTAAGAAAGTGTGTTTAAGCTAGTGACCTTGAAAAAAGTAATACAAAACTTTCTGTCTCTCTCTCTCGCAGTATTCAGACATTTAACAAATAGAAATCCTGGGAATCTTGACTGACCTAAAACAAAAAATTCTGGTTTTGATTTAATGTCAGACAGTGAGAAAAAAAAAATGGTTATTTGTTTTTTTAGCCATCTGGTTTCTACTTATATTAATTATAATTCAACAATGAGTAGGATATTAAAACAACTTCGAAAATTTCTTAAAGACAACATTCTATCTGTCCATATTTCAGTTTGACAAAGTTTCACATAAACAATTGTTAGAGTCTTTAAATTGGAATATGCTCAAAACCAGTTTTGTTGAAGTCCCTGAGACACATTGATCCCAGTTCCATTTATTAGAGTTACCTCTACCTCCAAATTTGGGAGTCATTTTGCCTCTTGAGATGAACTTATCAAGGATAGTGGTTAATATATTCCAATTTGACCTAGAACACCACATGAAGCAAACAGTTCATCATCAATTCTTGTTAATTCTTTTTTGCAGAAACAAACAAAGAGTTGCTACCAACATAAAACCTTATTTACATTCCAGTACAGCAGGTCAGTGGGCTTGATCTCTCTTGTATGGGTTATAATAATCAATAAGCACTTACAGTATAGGTATGTACAAATCAATGAGTCTTAAATAAATTTCAGTGACAGGATTGATGACATTAGCATTTCAAAGGGCTGTCCCATTTTATAAGTTTTTAGTTTTTTTTACCTTTACCCTTTGTGATTGTGACAGGTCAAGGGAACGAATGCTCAAGGTTTAGGGGTAACACTAGAGATAGGGGTTTATTCCCGCAAGAGGTACAATGCTTTTTAAGGGGTTCTATCTTAGCTCGTCTTTACAGAATTTATGTTTTTTGTAACTTTTGGGGCTCTTCAGATGACAGACCTCTGTCTCACAAACAGATGCAAATCCAAGCATCAAAGCCTCGCAGGAGTTCAGGAAACCATGAGATGATGCATCATTGTTCTGGTAATTCCCCAAAATGCTATTAGCAGCGAGATAAAGTGAAAGAGATAGTGGGATCTTATGAGTACGCCTAACTGCATGCGCTCCTCACTAATCCCGTTCAGCAAAAATCTAATCAGAAATAGCCCACTTGAGGAACTGTTGCCCATCTCTTTTTCTGCTGCCAGGATCCTAGCGTTCCCAGCAATTGTCTGAGTGAGCTCTCCTTGTTGTAATGTTGTGAGGGGACAGCACCTTTGGGTTAGCAAATGAATGTGGGCTGCAGGACAATTACTCGCCTGACGGTTTCTTTGTAGCTTCAACTCCAGAGTCATTTGTCATTGTTTTATGTGCAAAAATACATCAACCGGGCATTTTCTTCTTTCCTGAAACCTTTACAATTTTATAGAAGTACACAGTTGGTTCTGGAAGCTGACCAGCAGTTACAGCTCCCAGTGTATTGCTGGATTTCATGGTGAGATTTTTTTCTCATCGACATTTTATCTTTTTTTCTTTTTTCTTGTGCAATTGTTGCCATGTTGGTCAGTAGTGCTTCAAGTTTCACCCTTTTGGTAATCCTAATAAGCTGTTACTTTGTTGAAAGTATGCTGGTGTAGATTCTCAGTCACCCAGGACATGGTAAATCCAAAAAAAGTGTCAAAAAAACAAAAACAACTGGACATCAATTTTGTAGCTGAAGACACTCTCTGCACTCTCAGACTCTGCTTTTTGAATTGATAAAGCTCCTCAGATGAGAAGCGAAACATCTTCAGCTACAGAGTAGAAGTTGAGTTGTTTTTTATTTTTAACCATGTATTTGGTTTGTTAAAAATATGTTTCCTCATTTATATTTTATCATTTTTATCGCCCACCACCAAAAGGTAAAATTCGGGCGATATTGTTTGTGTTAGTCTGTCTGTTGGCAAAATACCTCATGAATCAATAGACAGAAATTAATAAAGTTTCAGAAAATCGTGACTGGATGTACATTTATAACTCATTAACTTTTGGAGTCGACCTGATCCAAGATGGCCACCACAGCCATAAAAATAGCTATAAGTCAGCCAGTTTTACAGATATTTATCTGAAATTTAGTGTGCTAGTAGCTGAGAGTAATTCACAAAGCATAAGTTGAGCAATACACATTGCACAACATCTTAGCTTAAAACTTTGGCATTAACTCTTAAAGTCTCAAAGAATTTGTCTGTAAGTTAGCAAAATATCTCATGAACCAATGGACAGATTTCAATGAAATTTTCAGAAAGTAATCATTTGATGTGTATCTACAACTGATGCACCTCCAAACTTTTAAAGTCACTCCAATTCATAATGGCCACCACACCTAATACATTAGCCAACACAAAAATACATTTTACAAATAATGCTATAAAAATGGTTTAGTAGTAGCTGAGAGTCATCCCCAACACTTACTTTGAGCTCTGATCCATCGTGCAAGATTGTGCGATATTGTGTGAGACCATGCATAATGTTGTTTTCAAAGTTTGACCAAAATAACAATGACTTCATCATTTATCAACATAAGAAGATGCTAATTTAAATCTCCAGCATAAAAGGCCTTTACGTCATACTAAAATTGAACCCAGATAACTAATCAAAAATTGCTTTCTGTTGCACCATTACAGGGGTTGTAGAGATGAGTTTGTTTCCTTTTAGAGAACAGCTTTTGTGGTATATTCCTTTGCATGGCATTGATTATCATCACGTAGCTCACAGGGATGACATATTGATTACTTTTACTGCCTACTCTGTCATTTTCCCGACAACTTCTCTAGTTTATATTCTCTCAGCTTGTTATTGTGTCTGTCTGCTCTTCTGTCTCAGCAAGTATCCAGCCTGCTGTGTTGACTTTCCATCCCAACCACCAACATTTCCTATGGCATCATGGTGGTATGAGGACATTCAACCAAAAACGAAAACATCCTAATCTAGGGCAGAAGCTGCATTTCATTAGCTAAGCCTGCCAACCCTTATCCATTGATCTGCATGGATTTGGGAGACTTTCTAACTTTATATGTTGAGGAGTTGCAAGGAGTGGGACTAGCGCCTCGCTGATCTGACAGATAAAAACAAAGATGAAAGAGCTGCGTTTAGGCATGGGCCTGGGACAATAAGCAAAGACGAGCGAAGGGGGGGATTGAGCCAGAGATAAAGAGATGAAAAAAGGGGGACGTAGGATGTAGAGGAATGTGAGAAAGGCATGAGATTAACCCCCCCCCCCCCCAACACTGGTGAAGGTCATGAGGTTTAATGTAAAGACAAGAAAAAAATTATTGTGGAGTGGTGCTTTTTAAAATGAAAGCTTTAACTCTAAACATAGTGTGACGTTATTAAATAAAATTCTTGACTGTCAATGAGGTCAATAGATGTGTCTATGAACTGAATTCTGAAATAAATGCATATATAAATACTTATTTAGTGTTGTATCTGAGCTATAGAGCTCCTTCTTTGGGGTTTTATAGTTCAGGCATACCTCAAAGTAGAAACATCATTGAAGTCATCAAGTTCCAAACATCTTGCCATCTTTATTGGATTTTCCAGTCTTAGTTAAAAATTGTATGATTTTTAGAAATTTTACAACAAATTATTAAACTTAAAGTGGGATGATGTTACACAGTTTAACTTCTGAGCTGTCAAAATTTTCCAAAATATTGGCAAACTTATTAACTTAATAACTAGTAAAATGCCTTTGTTTTCACACAAGAACAAAAATATTAAATAAACTGAACTTAAAGGCAACAAGACACTGTATGACTATGAGGTAAAAGTTATGCATGTCCTGAGAGGTAAATTACAGAGTAACCTAGTCTGAAAAATTACACTGTCTGCCTTCAATGAGTTACCAAAAACTTGGAAGAAAAGATGTTGTCAGACGGAGTAACTGTTTGTTCTTCAAGTGGCTGCGATGTGCACTTTTTACTATATTTATTGCTGAGAATGCAGACTCACATTGATATGTGGAACGAACATGGTGAGGACAAAATGAATGGTGAATTTCTTTGTCCCTTCATCTTTGAAAACCTCTGTTTTGTTTGCATATTTAGATCACTCCATGGCAATGTGACAAAACACCTTCTTTTCTGTTGATAATGACACCAATAAAGGCTGAAGCTGCAGCTTGCTTCAGGGCCAGCCCCCTTTTCTTAACACAGCAGAGGGAAAAGTCTCAGACAGTTTGTGGCTTGAAGAGTCTTAGCATTTCTTGCTCTTACTGCAGCAGACACTGTACATTCACTGCTAGAAAGTCTGCCACTGTCAGTTCGGGAATGTTTCCAATACAACTTGGACAGCTTGTCCAAGTGGGTAGAGAGGTCGTCCTCCAATCTGAAGGTCAGGAGTTTGATCCCCAGCCCCTGCAGAGTCTCAAAGTGTCCTTGGGCAGGACACTGAACTGCCACTGCACCAATGTGCTTATCAGTGTATGAGTGTGATATGGAAGGGCTGTTTTTAGAGGGTGAAATAATATTATCGAAAGGGCTGTATGAGTGTGTGAGTGAGAAACATTGTAAAGCACTCTGCAGAACCTAGAGGTTAACAAGGCACTGCATAAGTGTGGACCATTTGTAGTTTTTTCACAATGACTGTTTGAGGCTTAACTTTCACTCTGTGTTTCTGTCTGCTTGTTAGGAGTGATGTCAAGAAGTAAGAGACACAGGTGTGTGGTTACCATGGTAACCCTAATGAGCCACTGGCAGCAGCTTTAACATTTCTTTTGATCTTGGTTTTCTTTACTCTTCTTCTACAGTTTATACATCAAAACATTGGCTTTTTGTCAGATTAGATATTTACAAAAGAAAGTTCTAAATTACTTTTGGGCTTTAGAGAAGAAAGTTGATGTTTGTTGGAATTTTGGGGAGTAGCTGTAATAGCACCCTTCAAAGATTTCTACAGAAATTTTTTATTTTCTTTTTAATTCAGTGCTCTCCTACATTTGATCTCCATGTCTTCCTCTCCAGCTGGATAAGTTGACCTGGAAGTGTATATTTACCCAAACACTTCTTTAATTAAAAGTTGTTGCTGCGCCTCTCTTGCCCCCCCCCAGCCCCCTCAACCTTCACTGACAGCCATTCAGAGCAGAAAATCTGTGAACTGCACCGCCCTGCAAGCAGCCTAATCTCTGCCTCTCACACCCTGTTTCTGAATTAACTGCCCTTATTATCACATCCTCCCAGAAACTCTCCCTCACTTCTTTTTCTAGCATCTCTCTCCTCTTTCAGCTCTTCCTCTCCACGCTCCTCCTCCTCCTTCTTTCTCATGCAGCTCTTCCTTGCTTCCTTTTCCAGCCTCGATTAAGTAGGGCGACAGGAGAAAGGGAAACAGAAACTCTTTTTCTTTTTTTCTTTTTTTCCGCTTCTTTGCCTGAAGTTGAGAAAATTCTAAATAGCAGCATAAGTAGCCACGGGCGAGAAAAATTTTTTTTGTGTCAGCCAAATGATAATTGCATTTCTGCCGTGGTGGAGGGGGCTCATTACATAAGCAAAACATGAGCGTGAGCCATGTTTGAGGCTGAAGCTGTCACCGGGCTGTTTTGAAATGTAGTCAGGGAAATGACTGAATTACCAGAGCCCAACCACTGAAGATTTAGGCGAGACATATACACTGATGCCATGCAGTCATTGTGTTCCTTAGCAGTCAAGACAGATGTGAAAAAGAATAATAATGTTATTGCAAAAGGGCAATAAGGTTTTTGTTCATGCCTCTGTGTGTCTTTGTTTGCCTGTTGTGTTGGTCAAATGTTTTGCTGAACCACAGGTTTTAAAGAACCTCACAGAAAGTTTGTACATCTACAACTCATTAACTTTTGGAGTTACCTCAGTTCAAGATGGCCATCATAGCTAATCAACATTAGCCAACACAATACCTCAGTCAACTTTACAGATTTTGATCTAAAACGTTGTGTGGTAATAGCTGAGAGACATCTCTGACACATACTCTGAGAGCGAGATTTTGCGAGATCTTTACAAGGTTTGACCGAAACAGCTACATTTCCATCCCTTTTCATCACAGAATGATTTCAGTTTAAAACTTTGGCATGAAAGGCAGTATTCAATAACAAAAGAATGCTAGGCCTTTAATTTAAACAAACGTCATTTGATATCTTTTAAATTTATAATAAATATGTGATGGTTAATGTCGAAAATAAAGTAGTAAATTCTGAAAGTAGTAAATTTCTGAATAAATTTTTAAAGGTGCCAGTGCAGCCACTGATTGAAAGACCAGCAAACATCAGCTTTCTTCTGTGAAGCCCAACAGTAATTTGGACTTAATCTAATCTGACAAAATGCCAAAGTTTTGATGTATAAACTGTAGAAGAAGTTTAAAGAGAACCAAGATTAAAAGAAATGTTAAAACTGCTGCCAGTAGCTCATTACGATCACCATGGCAACCACACACCTGTGTCTGTCACTTTCTGATAACGCTCTTCGTGGGACACGCAGATAGAAACACAGAGTATAAATTAAGCGTCAAACAACTTTAAGGCCTACTGAAAAACAATTCTAAACATAAGTGGAAAAAGTGTCATGTCATTTTTCATATGTTTATAGTGTTTTCGGTAGAAAAGACCCTTTATCTCCAGTTTTGAGAAACACATTCCGAGCACAGATACAATGGAAATCAGTGAGAGTTTGGATGTGTGGACTGCAACTGTAACGGAGTAAAAACTGTAAAAGATATTAAAATACCAGTTCAGTTAAATAAAGTCCAACTCTCTCCAACCCATGTAACTTTGAATGATGGTTCTTCTATAAAGTATGCCTGAGCTGTAGAGCTTCAAAAAGGCCAGGGTTTTCTCGCACCATAGAAACATAAAAATTCACACGTGACCATCAAAATCTTCTGCTGCTCATAGCTCAAGAATTTTAAAATTATGACTTACAGTTCTTGCACAGTAAATGTTTGGTTGCGGCTTACTCTTTAGTCTGTGTTTCTGTCTGCCCTTCTTAAGAGTACTGTCAGGGACACGGGTATGTGGTTGCCATAGTAACCCTAATGCGCTATTGGTAATATTTCTTTTGATCTTGGTTCTCTTTACATTTCCTGTAGTTTACACATCAAAACATCAGCACATTGTCAGCTTAGATTGTTACAAGTTGATGTTAGAGTTTGTGATTCAAGTGATTCAAAGATCAATTCGTTTCTACAGAGAATAGAAAGTTTGCTAATAAAACAAATATAATTCATAAAGGAATTTGCTTAA
>JAOXNZ010000199.1:19102230-19125010 GCA_028566095.1 Kryptolebias brasiliensis
AGTAGCTAAAAGCTCAAACTCCACACTCTCGATTTTTTGAGTTGAGAAAGCTCCTCGGATGAGAAGCGAAACGTCTTCAACTACAAAATTGAAGTTCGGTTGTTTTTGTTTTTAACCTTTTTTTGAATTCCCATTTGTATAAACTTGTGGAAATCTTGTGCTGTTAGTTAACGTGATATCACTCATTGTTCTTACTTTATTCTGTCTGATTCATAACCAGAAAAAGGTACAGCACAGTTTTAAAACTTAAAAAAACAACAACTTTGCTTTCTTTCTCATCTCAACAGCTGGAGGCTACTGGTGTGGCTGAGTTGGACTAAACCAACTGAAAGATGAGAGAGGGGGAGATGAAGAATGTTGCCATTATAAAAAGTATTTAAAAATATCAATTTTTAAGTGTGTAACTAAGATAGTAAAATTGAAATCAATAAACACTTAATTTGTTTCTCTTGTTGCTGGGAATGATGACAGGTTTATAATTCAAAAAAATGGGGGAGCAAAAACATAAGTTTGCATTCCACTGTAGAAAATATGGGAGCAGCTGCTCTATCTGCTCCACTGAGCAGGCGCTATGATCGAATTCCCTCTTACAATCATGAAGATAAAAAAGGGAACTCACTTAATCCTCCTCTTCACATCAGTTCGGATATCAAACACACAATACAATCAAATCTGGAGGATTTTATACCTTAGGAGCATCATTCCAAGATCACTGATCTCTGGACATGAGGGCCTCTCTTTTATCTCACAGCTAATGACCCCCCCCCCACACACACACACACACACAAAACAAGTACTCCCCCACACAAACACACCCCTACCCCATCCTATTCATCGAGATCTGTTTAATGAGACGTAGGGGGAGTCGCAACAGGGAGGGGGAGACACGTTGACCTGCCCTTTATTGAGAATAATGGGCCCAAAATGGCTCCTATCGGCTCCAATATTTCCCAGGTGGCTGTTCATTTATCACTGGAGCCGCACTTCCTGAGAGAATCATAATGCGGATGGAAAAAAAACCCATTCAGCTCCCCATTAAAGGCCACTTGGCTGAAGCTGAAACATCTCAGCAGGAAGGATGGCATCAAAAAGTCTTTTAATATCAGACAAAAAAACATTGTGCCTCTGTCTTACTTTACTTTAGCTTTTTCAGAGAGGCTTTCTGATGCAAGACGACTATTCAGACTCACATAGAATGTCAATATACTGAGAAGAAGGAGGGAACAGAGATGAACCATCAGGCCAAAGAACAGTCATTGTTATCGCCTGTCACTGAAAGCAAAAGGGTGATTATGTTTTTGCTTGTTTCTGTGTCTGTTACCTAAATATCTCATGAACCACTGGACAAATTTGAATGAAACTTACAGAATGTAATTACTGAATGTACAGCTAGAACTGATTAACTTTTTGAGCCAACCAATTCAAGATGGGCATCATAGCCAACTAATATTAGAAAACTGCAAATTTGTAAATATTGAGCAAAAATCTGTTGTGGTAGTAGATTAGACTAATTCACAACATATTTTTTAAGCCCTACTCATTGTGCAACATCTTTGCTTAAAACTTTGACATTTACTGTTAGCGTCAACCTTGTTTGTCTGTTAGCCAAATATCTTGTGAACTACTAGATGGACTTTAATAAAACTCTCAGAAAGTAATCATTGGTTTTACATCAACATCTGATTAACTTCTGTACTCATCTGAATGCAAGATGGCCCTCACAACTCATCAACATTAGTTATTACAAAATGGCTAAAGTTGAGTCAAATTTACAGATTTTGAGCTAAAGTTTGATATCGTAGTAGCTGAGAGTCGTCCTCAAGAAATACTGACAACTGATCTTGCAAGGTATTGCAATATTGCATTCAAGGTGAATAATTTTATATTAAGGTTTGACTAAAGCAGCTATATAAATGAGTCCTTTCTCATCATAAGATGTTATCAGAACTCATGAAACACTGTGGGCATTAGGTATTCTTTCAAGGAATTATAAGCACTTAATTTTGTTAAATTTTAAGAGCAAGTTAAACAGCATCAGCTGTATTCCTCCTATGCATTTGAGACGCTTAGTTTTCTCAGTGATGCAAACACATCACTCAGTCTGTCGATCGATCTTGTCCTGCAAAGGATCCCTTAAAAGTACACAAAATGCTCAAAAAAGCAATTTTATTTGCTTCTAACCAACGTTTTATGGCGATACTAAAATATTTACCCTGAAAATTTTCTTCCCAGAGAGCCAACCAAGACAGGAGTGGATTTATCTGTTCTGTCAGTGAGAGCTTAAGGCTTAGACAGCCTCACAAAACATTTCAAAAGAATTGAAATCCATGGTTTTCACCTCTCTTTTTTTTTTTTCTTTCTTTTCTGGCCCTCAGCGCAGGACGTTACTGTTTTCGATGTGTTCTGGAGTGTTCTCTGTCCAGGAAACACTGCATGTGTGCACTGTTCCAAAATGCTATTTGAGACTGAATCACGATTGTCCTCTGTGTCCACTTTGGGCTGTGACTGCCCTGGGTTTGGCTGGAAGGCAATATCAAAAAAAGGAAGGACCATTTTTACTTGCAGGGATATAAAAGCGCTTTGGCCCCGAGAGGAAGTGACGTGCTGTGATCACAACTCAGCCTCTACTGAACTGTTTCAGCCCTCCAACTCCTCCATCAGAGAATAACTGCTCAATGTTATCCCCGTAATGTTTATGTCTTGTGTGCTGATGAGGGACTGGGGTTGAAATGTCAACTGGTGCATTTTGGACCAATTGGCACAACATTTATTAGGGAACTATGTTAAAACTTGAACTTCAAACTCAAACTGGAATCAAACTACAATTAGATTTTGCTTATTGGTGTTTTAAAGCTTTACGCGTTGAAGTGACAGAAACTTTCAAGTGCGCCTGTACTCATATGGACCATTTTTTATTGTCAATAGTCCACTTAGAATAAAGAAAGCCTCGTAATCTGAGCTCAGTGAGAATGAAGTTTTAATTGCACTGACAGGAGTCATTTTTAATGATCTAAACAGCACAAAAATGTTGCCATAGAGACACTTGTTGGGGTTCTAAAGTATGAGATTCATTTCTGAGGTAGACTGAACTTTTATCTGTATTTTGATGCCACCCATATCCTTTTTGAGTGGCCAAACCCCTGGACACAAAAGACTATTCTTTATTCATCCTCTTCCCCCTCTGATGTCCTGAAGTGAGGACATCTCTCTTCAATATCCCTATCTGCAAAAGCAAGTATCATTTGCTCTCCGCTGCTCAGCACAAAGCCCAGTCCAGAACTCACCTCCCAATTTAAGCTCCACTGACCGGCCTGGGCTGGCAGCAGCTGCAGTTTCTCTCTGTTTCTCTTTCACTAGGAAAATAAATCTGAAAGAGGCTTACTCTGCAAGGACAAGAAGCAACCTGAATTTTCTTACCAGAACCAAAAAACAAACAAAAATACAACAACACGTCAACTACACTGCTTTGCCAACTTTTTCTTCATGGACCAACCTGAGAGAGAAAGATAGAATTGTTCTTTAAAAACAGATGAGAACATTCCTAGTGCCCAGACTCTGGCTCCAAAAATACAATATGGCAGATAATATGCCAATAGACATTTTGGACAATGAAAGTTATTAGAGTCCATTATATTTTTGATGTCAATGGTTCCAACACGGTTTCAACGTATCCTCATGTTGCTAACATAAACTTTACAGTAGAGTTTTAATGACAGTACTCAAAACATTTTGTGCTATTTTTGGAAACCCCAGTATACAATATTACCTTAAACTGCCCAAACCTAGTTTGCAGGATACAAAATGTCTCAAATCTTGGTTGTCTTTTTCAACTAAGGTCCTCTTCAAATTGGATGAAGACCCACCTAGGACGCAAGTCAGAACATGGATGGTCTTGCAGTGTCTTGGTCAGGTCCTCAGACATGTATTGAAAATGCAGTGGGCTCCCCATTACACATGATAGAGTGTGATAGGTCCACAATTGTTTGAGCAATTACAAAACATCCATAGTGAGGTTGTGGTGGTTTATTATTGTAGTGGCAGAATATTCGAGGTCCAGGGGACAGCGTGGGGGAGTGTGGTGGCAACATATCCATGATTTTGGGCTCTCACACACTGGCAAGATCTTCTTGCACATTGCTGCATTCTGATGCTGTTCGAGAGAGTTGTGCCAAAGCCGGGCACGGGGAGTGGCGATCATGGACACACGTATGTGGTAGTATCATCATAAGAACATGCTGAGTGCCAGCATGCTAGCAGCATTATGATTGCCTTCACACTGAAGGAGGATTTCTAAATTTGCTGCAATAAGTAGTTTAGGTAGACGAGAGGGTAGTGGGCTCATCGTGCAGTGTGAAGGGGGCCTCAAACAAAACAGCTCATCAGTAGTTCTCCAAATGAAACCCTTCTTTTATATCTCTTTTATATTTATTTTAAAAAACGTAAATAGTTAGAATTGGAGTAAAGATTTGTTTGTATCCTTAGTCTCATTGATTTCAAATTGAGGAAACATTTGATATTTTGAACATTTTGATGACATTACTTGATGTCTCAGATAAGCTATATGAGATGTTTTTCATCTCATTGTTTTTAGTTCATGGCCACCAGTGACCAAAATGTCTTGAATGTATCCACATGATACAATTATCCCAACCATTGTTGACTTAAATAATGATCTATTCTGGTTTACTGTACAAATTAGGTTTATTTGAGCACAAGGGAGTCAAATAATCCCATTTTTTGCTGCATAATGTCAGCAAACTTTTTACGGCCCATTACCTTTGCTAGATAGCTGTCTGTTAGATACGAGAGGTTCTCCAATAAAGAGCTCAGTGCTGGCGTCCAGCAATCGTTGATAGCGTTTGATATGGGAAATCAGAGCCCTCAGGCTTAGCTTATGCACTCTAATTCTCATGGAGAGATAACGCGAGAAGGCCTTTAATGTGGCACACACAGAGAGGTATATCCACACATCACAGCACACACCGCTGCGAGCGCACAGTCTGAAGGACACAAACAGTACACTGATGCATTTACATACACACACAAACCTGTGATATTGAGCTGTCGTAGTATTTGATATTATCTCTGACACCTACAAAAGCTCAAACACACACACACACTCACCCACACACACTGGCACAGGCACTGACAAGACACTTACAGTGTGGTGTCAGATCTGAGACATCTGGGTTATCTGAAACAGGAGTTTTATCTAACGTTTGTCATCGCTTCACTAAACTGCAGATCAGTGTGTATGTGAGTGTGTGTGTGCATGTGAGTTGGATTTCCACTGTACATTTCCACTGTACTGCATTGGTAAAACAAGATCTTTGTTTAAAGTTTTCCCATTACTTATTTGGAGTCAATTCTTTCTGTCTGTTAGGAAACTATCTAATGAACCACTGGACAGATTTTAATGAAACTTTCAGGTAATCGTTGAACGTACCTTTAGAACTGATTAACTTTTGGAGCCAACCTAATTCAAGATGGTACTGTTCTTAGAAAGCACAAAATGGCTATAATTCTGTAAAATTTACAGATAAAATTTTGTGTGGTAGTAGCAACATATGATGCAGGTGCTGCAAGTTATGTGAGATTTTTTCTTAAATCTTCAGTATTAACTGTTGCAATCAATCCTGTTTGTCTGAAGAATCTTAATGTAACTTTCATAAAGTAATCATTAGACATACATTTATAACTGAATAACCATTAAGGTTAATATAATTCAAGATGGCCGCCATACCTAATTTGTATTAGCCAACACAAAAGTGGCTATAACGAAGTCAAAATTTCAGATATTCAGCTATAATCTGTTGTTGTTGCAGCTAAAAATCATTCCCAACACATACTCTGAGTGTGAAATTGCACATAACATAATTTTCAAGATTTGACAAAAAGGGCTACAACTCTGTCATTTCTCAAAATGCTACAATTGTAGTTGAAAACCCTGACATAAAAAGGCGGTGGGTGAAATGCATTCTTTCAAGAAATGCTAGGTCTTTAATTTAAATGTTTTTATTGAGTTGATCTGTATTCTTCTGTATTTCAGCATGTACAGCTCTTTTTGCCTTCTAAAAGAAATTCAAAGCACGAGCAGAAATCAGTGATGTGGTTATTTTTTCTGCTTTTTCTACTGTTTTGTGTGCATTACCAAGCAGGAGATCCAGTGGCCAAACATGTGCACGAGCTGAGGAGTCACCATCATCCGACGTGTAAACAAATTCTTTCTAAAATCCTTCCAGCCAGGAGTTCACTGACCTACCAGATCAGCCTCCCTGATCGGTGCTGCAGCAATCAATCTCTATTATGTATTATCTTTGTGATCAAGAAACGCCAAGGAGCACACACTGACTAATGCAATCCTTTCAATCAACAGTGGCCACCGGACCTGCATGATGCACAGTGATGTGGCAAATCCACAAAAACAATGTTTGTTTAATCAGAATGAAAACTAAAACACTTAAGGACAGTGGCAGCTGGTGGTGATGTTAGGTGGGTGGGCTAAAAAATATAAATTGGAAAATTCTATTGGTTACATTAGAACAATGGAAGCACCATAATTGAGATGCAAAAATTGGTGCTTACAAATTAAAAGCCTAGTACTCATGGAAGGAAAGCATATTACCTGACACCTTTGAAACCAGAGTTTTTAAATAAGATCATCCTCTGTTGAGAAATGATGCCAGTAAGCCTTTTTGGTCAAACACTGAAAATAAGTTTATCGAGAGAGACTGCGATGTCTTGCATGATCTATTAGTTCTTGGAGTATGTGATGTGAATGACTGTCAGCCACATCAAGTTTTAGCTCAATATCTGTACATTTGTTTGTCATAGCCATTGTTGTTTTGGGTTTTTTTAATCAATTTGCTTCAGTGGCCATCTTAAACTGGGTTGATTCCGAAAGTTAATCAGTTGTTAACATTCTGAGAGTTTCATTAAAATCCATTCATTGATTCATTAGAGATATTTTGCTTACAGTACAGACAAGTGAACACATGGACCCACACAGACACCAGCAAAAAACATTGCTATGCCTTTGCATTTGAGCTGAACCATCGGCATATGCCAATGGGTTTAACAGAGTTAGCCAAAATAAGCAGAAAAACAAGGGGTGTGGCCTAACACATGTCAATTATTTAACACCATAAACATAAATAAAATCTTATAGTGATCTATTTGGGCTGTAAAAAATTAGCCTAGTTAGAAGAGTTCTGTTTTTCATGTGTATCTTTGGTTCTGGATGCTATTCTAGACTTCATCAAAATGTGAAACAATCTGTTTAAACATTATTTGACAGTAATTTTCTAAGCTTTATTGTAAATGTTAAGAACTGCTTAGCCCTGGTAGCCCATTTTTACCAGCCTGCTTAAGGAATAAAATTCATTCACATGCACATTTGGTCCTAAGACACACTATTAGATGTGCATGACATTAATTTTACACCCGAGGGGTTGGACTATTATTTAATGTTTACAATTCAGAATGAAGAACAGAGGCAAAGATAATAAAAAAGAGGGCAGAGTTCAACAGAGACATAAACAGAAATGAGCGCAAAGAGAAGCAGAAAAAGAGCTACCAGTGGGGCAATATTTATGCTAATTTTTGAATTAGCAATTATGAACATGAATGAGGAGAACAGAAGCAGAAACCTTTGAATAAATGGCTTCAGAAGCACAAAAAAGGACATAAAATTAGTTGGGATTATGAGGTGCTCAGATAATTAAGATCTGACAGAAATACTTGTATTTAGCAGGAAGATTGGTTTTATGAGTGGTTCATATGTGTAATCACAGGTATGAGTTTGGATTTGGCTGTTTGATGATTTTGGTCTTGAGTCAAAATGAAACATGGCCTCTCTCCTCTGGCAGGTGAACCCACAGTCATGTTTATTCATACAGCCATTTGATTAAAAACACCTGTAATTAGTGACTTGGCTTTGCAGTGTTTCTGGAGTTTGCCTTGAATTTGGTTGGCACTTATATGAAATGGACACAGGTGCAGAGAGAATCAGACAGTGAGGCCAACAGGAAGAGAAATGAGTAGATCCGTTACTGTGGGGGGAAAAAGAAAAAAACAATTAGGAGAAATGTGGTGCAGAGGCAGATCTGCGTTTTATTTCTCCAAATGGATTAATGAGAAAGACACACATGCATCTGCCAATGCCACAGCAATTAACATGCGGTTTGTTGCTCCATAGATGGTTGAGAGGGAGCAGAGTACGGTCATGAGTTCCTGCCTTTTTTTAAATTGTTTTGTTCCTTTTTCAAATAATTGTTTTTTTCTTTTTAATCGCTTCATCTCTAAAAATACCCTGATGCTGAACTTTTCCCATGAGCTCTCACCTTGTCCTCCACATTTCAATGAAAATGCTGTAAACTCTGAAAGCAACATTTTATTTCTTTTGAAGTGGAAATCTGTGGAAAGGTGATGATCATTTAATACTATACTTGTTGTAGATAGATCTTTGAATGACCTCAGTTTACAAAACAGTTTAATTGAATTGACAAGCTATTTAAAGGCACTTCAGGCCAGCCCTAAGACTGATGCAAAACCAAAGATACAATTTTAAGGGGGAATAGAAAAGCTTGAAGGTGTTTATTTTATTGTTGTTGTTTTTAAATTAAAGCAAAGAAGGCAGCAGTCCACTTTGGTCTTGGCTCCACTCTGACATTTCGTCTTGTCAGAAATAAACTTTGTTTTTTTCAAACTGAGATTGTTCAAAGAACTATCCACAACTAGTAAGATATTAAAGACATAGTCTGGTGATTTTTAAAATTACGTTTTGTCATTTAGTTACCAATACTCAGTACCTTATCAGCTGTGACAACACCTATAAAGCACAGAGTATTGACAAAATGGTAGAAGCCTTTATCTAGGCTAGGTTATTGACCATCCAAATATGAACCTGTTCTTTTATTGTATTTAGACTTATAAAACAACCCTTTCTCAAAACTACATTCAGCAATCTCTGCATCATTGGCAAATACAAAATTTATCTCTGCTCCACACACATATGTTCAAGCAGTGACACAGGGGAAGTTTGACTGAGAAAACAGCAACAAACTAAGCAAAAAGTGTCATGGTTTACTATTACCTAATGTGCCGTTCTTTCACACCAGTATGTCGTTTTTGACAAAGAGTTGTTTATAAATCTGAAAAATTATATAAAAACTGGCCCTCTTTTGGCTATCCATTAGCCTAGCCTGGACAAAGACTTTTGCCTCTTTCTCCACACTCCGTGTTCTATGACTTATGTCACTGCTGATAAGGAGCTAACTATTGAGAACTATTAGAAAAATTGAATTAATTATGTTAAAAAAAACAAATTAAAAAAACAACTGATTATCCCTTTAATTGTTCATAACCTTTCAACAGAACCCAACTTAAAAAGATCTGGTCTGTCCTGTTGAGTTTTTTTCATAAATCCAAAACCTTCCAAAACTCTGACAACAGCTGAACATGTCAGCTTTGTGTGTTTTCCTCGTTAAAAGTCAAGCTGACAATAAAGTTGGAACAATATTAATGGGACAAGCTTCAGCTTGGCGGTTGTTCTGCTTTTCATTCTTCAGATCACATAAATAAATGACAGCTCTTTCTTGGTTAAATGGTTTTCCCACTATTTTGTTAGGTTAATTTTTTTTCCCAAAACACCTGAGACTAAAAGAAAAACTACACTCAGTTTTCAATTTCTGCTGCCTGAAAAAGGCTTATTACATTTTATTTAGATATTAGGCCTAAATTTGAATTTTGGTTTGTCAGATTTTATGGGTACTACGTAAAAAATATGTAAAGATTGTTCATCAAAAGTTTCATTTAAATTCAAGGTCTTAGAAAGACCAGACGTTTTTTTTTTTTAAATGTTCTGTCACCTAAATCTTTAGCATAAATAAAAACATTCAAGTCTTTTATGACTGAAGTTGGATTTCAGCTGCCATTGTTGGTTAGCATTCAGAACACGTGAATTAAAAGAAGAGTGAATGAAAACTTGTTGCTATAATGTAACTGTCAGGATAACACTTCACCTCCTCTGGAGACATTAAACTCTTTTTAGCGTCTCAGACAGAATAATCCCCCTCAGGCTTTTAATATGAAACATCTGGAGAAAAAAATAAAAAAGTGCCAAATTTAAGAACGTTCACGTTTTATTTTCTCAACTGTCTGTTTAAAGGTTGTCAAAAGGGCTGGTTTAAGATGAAGCGCTTCAGTTTCTGGGTAAACAACCTGACAACAACAATGCTAACTCTGATGCTAATAAGATGCTTGAAATAATGAGCTTTTTTTCCATCTGCAGCCTGTGAACCAACGTCCTCACACATGGAGTAAAACTAACAGCTTGTTTGTAAGTGTCTGTGCCTTCCTGTCTTAATCCATCAGTTTGTGTGTGTGCGTGCATGTGGGTGTGTGAGTAGGCAGCAGGTGGTGTGTGTCATGGGTGGCTGGTGCTGTAGTGGGGGGGGGGGCAGGTGTCATGTGCGTGAGTCCCGAGATGAGGCTGGTGCGTTGTGAGGTCTGTGTAGAAGATAAGTGATGATGCATGCTGGCAAAGTTGTCAGCTCGAGTCTATTCCTGCTTTTTTATCGCTCAAACACACATGTATAACGGCACACACAAACTTTCAGGTATATGTTGGAGATAGCAAGCTGTCCAGGAGGACAGACGAGGATCCAAACTGAGCTGATAACTCAGGTGCTCTTATAGAACGAGTGAATGAACATAACTGATTTCTCCTGATTTAATATCACTGCAAGCTACACTTCAGATTTGCCTCGCAGAAGCTTCTACAATTTAGCTTGTTCCCCTGGAATCTTCTGTTGCTGTTGTAATGCTCGTCTTTACTTGTTGTGGAGACTAATTTGGCTCAATATAATGTGATGAATCATAGATTAATCTCATCTCAAGAGGCATGTTTCATGTGCTGTTTTTCTTACTATTGTATGACATTTACTATACTGTAGTCAGCAGCCACTAAATTACAGCTTTCACATGTCCTTTAATGGAACACAAGCAGCCTTGTAGAATAGAAGGTATTCATGAATATCTAATTCAATTACTTCTGGGTGTCAGCGTAGAGCATGCACAGTGGATGGGCTTTGCACAGCCAGTAGTAATGACTGGGTTGTTCACACCATAGAAATGTATTGTCCACATTAGCTAACAATCACCTACAATCTGCATCTGGGGATGATGTTCACAGGGGAAATTAAGTCTTGGGCAAATCTCGTCAAATATCCAAGATGAGGGTTTTTCTTTGCAGTCTGTATGAACAGGTGGTCTAAATACCCACAGCAAAAACTGAAAACGATGTTTGACAGCAATCCTTTCAGATCACAACTTTCCTTTTCCTTTTAATGATTGGCCAGGTGACAAAAAATGTTTGGCTGAAATATGAAATCTGCAGACATTTTAGACCCCCTTCACACTATATGACGGCCTGGGTACATGGTAAAAACTTAGCCAGAATGTGGATAGTCTTTACAGGGTCTTGGTGACGTGTTCAGGCGCATATTTAGAATGCACTGAGCCCCCTCCATGATGTGTGATAGGCCCATGATGGTTTTGAGCATACACAAAATAGTGAGGGTTCAGGAGAGCTTCTCAGGGACACATAAAATAGCAGGACACCCAGCTACATTCTAATAGGTCATGTAGATTGTGGACAGTGTAATGGGGTCATCATCCAGTGTGAAAGGGGCCATAGGGCCAGAAGTTGGTTTTAAGAGCTGTGCTTACTTAAGAGGTCCTCTTTACCACAGGAATATAATTTGCATTTCTTGGCCTAATTTGACTTTCACAACACTTACTTTTACCCAAGTTAAGCTCCACTTTTTTTTTTTAGCAAAGTGATGCTAGTAATGTAACTGAGGTATACAGTAAGTATCAAATGTAGATAGGGTATGCTTCCTAAGGGAACAAATGAACAATAACGTCACATGCTTAACAGAGGTGAAAATTAAATTTGAAAGATCCAATAAGTACATAACATAAAAAAAATGTTCTTGTCTGTCCTTAGCAGGTTAGTCTCTGTTCAGTTAGAGTGAATAAAACAGTTTTTAAAGCAATGCAGAGTGAACAGAGTTTATAAAGTGCATCAGAATTTCAGAAACTTAACATTTTAATTTAATCCACCAGAAAATGACAATATTTGAAGTCCCAATGAATGGACGTACTTACCAGGTTCAAAACCTTCTCTCTCCAATTCTACACTACACTTTTGATTATCCAGGTAATTTAGCTTTCAGCAAACTAAAATCTTTGCTGGTTCAAGAGTAAAATGTTGTTTTACCTCCACTTTAAGACATCCCTTGTTCTCTATAAAAGTCCTGCCCTGATGAGATTCAGGGGTTCATTTTTAAGAACTGAAAGAACAGGGTTTTCTGTGAACATTTATAACGAAACACTATCCCCTTTGCTTTTAGCATCTAGTTCTTCTTCCCTCTGATTTGCTCGTTTCCCCTCCTTCTTTTCGCTTCATCCATCTGCCGTTCCTCAGCTACCAGAGTTCGTTTTGAAGGAGGTGATGGTGGTATAGGGGTGATCAGGTCTGCCTAAGGAAAGCTTTTCTGCTTGATTGTCTGATAAGATGTCTGCATCAGGTTTTCAAGAAGGAGCGGGTGAGAGCAGCAACTATCAAGTGAGGAGGCTCTCGTATCCGCCGCCACAGTTCTCTGAGCAGTAATGAGGGAATCTGAAGCACTTGGGTTGCCCTGCCATTGAAATTTGATCGAAGATGTATTTATTTATTTAAGCCATTCAGGGTTTTTCTTTTCTTTTTGCCACTCTTTCCCCATTGTTTTAGTCTGCAAGGAGTCAACATGTTTTTGTTTTGTGCATGAGCAAAGTGTGGTGACACAAACGCGGAGCAAGAGTAAATAGGGGCTCACATTAAATCATGGTGGATTTATAGAGAGGTGGGTTTTGTGGCTGCAGGCGGGGGTGTAATATGTACCTATAGTACAGTAAGTGGTTCTGCCCCAGCAGCACTAAACAAGGCCAACAGTCTGCAGTTATGGACAGTAAAGAGCAGAGCACTGACTGTAAATAACCAACAACACAGCCACATAAATCCTGTCAGTATGTGTGTCCCTTTTTCACGCTCACAAATTCAAACACAAGCTGTTGCTTTTAAATAGGCTGGTCTTTTTGAATCTACTGTACATATGCTTGTGTACATTTATCAACGTCCGTTCAGCTTGGCTGGAGCAGTCACCGGAGGAATACAACCTCTCGCTGACCTTTACTCTCTCACCTCCCGCTGTGCGCCATAACAGGTCAGGTCAGCCATGTGCGCGCACAGTTAAGGCTGGCGTCCTTCCCAATGACCTGATCAAGGTGGGCTTTCCCACTGGCACGGAAATCAAAAACTGTTGCCACAAGCTGGGTGCACAAGCTTGGGATAATGTTTTCTTGTTGGTACAGGATATTTTCTGGTGGGGGTGTCTCGTGTGGAGAAAATTACATGCGTGTTTTGTTGTGTTTGGGGCAGAACAGAAAAGGAATCTTTATGACTCACAAGGTCACAGAAGCATAAAACTGTTGTAGGGACAAAAAATCAATCCAAAAAATACAAACTGGCTGCATTGAAGGCAAATGAGATAGCCATCGATGGGATCATTTATGTTTGTTTTGGTGAATTCACGGGTTGTTTTGAACGACATTTGGAAAGTGGTGCTGATGTTGTGCTGCAATGAAAAACAGATATTTATTGACCAAGTGTGGCCTAATAAAGGGAAAGTAGCTGAGTGTAGCTGTAAATGTCAGTAGAGATGCCACTGTGAATGTGTGTGTGCAGGTTGTATTTGTAATGAAGTGTGTTTGTGTTTACTGTTAGTCCTCCATATTCATGGCTGGACACAAAATAAAAAGCCTATTCTAGTTTCAGGCTCTAACAAATTTGTTGTAGTCATTTTTGAATTAGTGTTTTATTGTGCATTTCTGGTCTTTTTTTTGTTACAGTATATGATAGCAGAATAACAGTGGGTTTTATGTAATTTTACACCACTTACCAACACGTTACTCTTTCTCTGTATACAAAATAATTTAGTTTTACAATATTTTCGAAAATCATGTTTAAGTGTCTTTGAATAAACTTGTGAACACCACATTGGACCCATGTCTGTCATTCAGTGTATAAATGAATCACTGAAAGTGGCTTGTTGTGTAAAAGCCCTTTGAGTGATCAGCAAGACTAAAAACCACTTTATAAATTCTGCCAATTTTATATTTGCATTGCTCTTACAGTAAAATTAAGTTCCTACTAATACAAAAGGAAAAGACAAACATGACAATTTCTTTCAAAGTAACATTGAAACCTTAGACAATATTGACAGGTGGGAACAAAGTACCAATTTATGGGAATTAATTGGTACTTTGTTACGCTACTCAAATTTTGCACCCAAATAAATTTAACCAAATTGCTGAAATACTGATACAGTGTCACAAGGTGGCAAGATTGTTTACATAAACAACCTAGCAAGATACAGAGAACAATTTCAGCCTTGTCCACATGGAAACAGTTTTTCCAGGACAATCTTTTTAATTGTCATTTCTAAAAATCACCTTGTAAACATGACATCTTTTCTAGAACTGTCTTCATCCACACAAAACACAGAAAACAACCCAAAGCAATAAAGTAACTAAGCCAGGCCTGTATGTGGTGCTGTAATGCTGTCACAAAAATACACGAAAAACATAAAACAAAATGTGTTGCGTGTACACAAAGCTTTGAACACTTGGGTGTAAAATGGAAATACAAGAAGAGGATGCTCTTAAGTTGACAGTTAGGCTAGAAGTGAGGCTATGACTTCATCATTTTCAAAAAGCTAGGTTTTGGCTGTCAATACAAAAACAAAAAAGGGGTGGCATCTCAAGATTTTTTCTCTCTAGACTTCTTTAAAAAAAAACATTCATGTTGGCGCTCCTAAAATTTTGCTTGCATGTTGATGCAGGGCTAAGCCAATAAAAAAACAACCACTGCATTTTGACCAAAACCATTTGATGTGGACTGCTTCTTAGTTTGGCTAAAGATTAGTCTAAAACTTTTCTTTATTACTGTTTACAATCTTATCTCATTTGTTAACCTTTTCAGCACTGAAACTGCGTGTGTTTAACTGTGCACAACTCTGGATAAAGCAAAGAAAAAAAAAAAAGGAAAAAAGGCTCCATTGTTGTTTTAATTTCTAGGGCAAAAAGTGATAGTGGTCCTGCCCTGGCTGCCCTGTCATTGTTTCTTAAAGCTCTATAGTTCAGGGCCACTCTGATCCCTTAAAGCCCAAGTTTTTAAATATCTTTGCTTCAAACAGAAATTTTAAAAATAAATCTTAGTTTTTGTCATTAAAAGCTCTATTATCATGTGGACAAGAGGTGGAAAGCACGTCAGAAAACCTACTTCTAAAAGAGTAGTTTGGCCTGTGTGTCACCATGTGTTAACAGACATCAAGCTGTTTTGATTTATTTGTGAGAAATGGGAATTTATTGGTAACCTATCAGTAATGTGATTTACATTACTTTGTTGCTGTAAACCCATTGTAGTTTACATAAAAGCCTAATTGTGCTAATTGTAGAGCCCACCAAGATATACTGTATGAACCAGAAAAAAATGTGGGTGAAACAGACGCTTAAGAAAGATTTTTGCTGCTTGATGAGAGAATGACCAAATTAGGTTATTTTAGATGTGACTGTTACTTTGAATAATGTGTGTGTTTTCGTGTATATTGCAATACTTGTGTCATAACATCTAGTACATGTGTACAAAGAGTGGGTAGAGGGGTTGGAGAAGGATAGGTGAGCAAATTGAAGGCCAGGCCATGAGTGTTCGCTATCACTGTCCTATCATTTCCTTGGCATATGATTCATTGTGGCTGACAGCCACTGAACTGGCACGGCAGGGTTGCTATGGCGACACGGCGAGCGAGGAAAGAGCACCTGCGACTGGAGAGGCAGCAGCAGTGTTTATCACCTGCTGGGGATGCAGGGTCGCACCTGGTAAGCCAAATCACCCACACATGTGTGAACACGCAACTCGTTCACAGGGACAAGTTTTTTTTGCTAGGCAGCGCTACACATCTGCCGTTCGATGTGGCAACGCTTCCTGCAGCACTGATGGTGATTCAAAACTTTTCTCGACTTGAGCTAAACTCGAATTTCACACGTTTTATTTGCTTGACTGGTGAAAAAAAAATTCTTTGTTCTGTGAAACAATTAGTGTAAGTTTTAGAGTTAAAAACAACCAAGCACATGTGTAAACTGCTGCTGTCCAGTCAACAGGGTGACAACTGGATGTAGTTTTATCAACACTGCAGAAGAATTTAGATTAATCATTATTAATCATTTTTGGGGTATAGGCAGGTTGTCAGGGTCCAGTTTGATCCTCTCACACATTGTGGAGGAAACATACATCATGACATCCCTCTCTATAATTCTCTGCAAGCAATCAGGAACAAACATTTTTCCTCTTCTATTTAGTTCAAACTGATGTCTTTGAAGACGGCGCTGTCACCTTGTAAACAACTTCGCACACAGTTTTCACTGCCAGCGACAGCCTCTGATGCTTATAAGTGACTTTGGAACTGCTTATTGGGGGGGGGGTTCTCAAAATCTCACTTTCAGCTATGCTTTGTTGTGTTTTCCACTGCCTTTAAAAGAAAAATCAGGAATATAAACAGTACTTTACTGATTACCAATGCCTCACACTAGTGCTTTGTTTTTATTTTTTAACTGTGTTAAGTGTCATGAGGTAAACACCATAGTATTTTTTTTTTCTTTTTTTCTTGACAATTCTATCAATGTGTTGTGAATATTCATTAACATTATGCATGACTGTCACAGCAGTCACCCTAGTGTTTCACAGGGCAGAGGTTACAAGAAAGCAATTTATGCATTCAATTATTCATTATCAGTTGTAATTTCTTGCATGATAATTTACCACTTGCACCTCTCACTGCTTTTATAAGATTATTTATTCAGTAAAATATCCAGTTTGTTCACCAAAAAAAAAAAATTCTCTTTACTTATCTGTGATTTTTTAAGACATGTGAGTAACATTTAAAGAGAGTTAATGAATAATGTCTTGTGGCTTTCAAGAGTGAGTTCTCAACTTTCTCACGTGAGTCATAACCCTGTCACTTGAGTTTTGAATATCTTCAAATTATTTGGGTGACAATGAAATAGTCACAGAATCACTGTGGACAGCTCCAACCCGTCTCAAATCCATTGGAATTTTGCTGCAGACATCTTCAGCCCATCTCAAGAACTCACATGTTTCTGCATGTTACCTCTTTTCTGACAGAAAACATCTGAGGCAAAAGTCCAGGTCTAAAGACCATGCTGATGATAAACAGTTATTATTGAAAATTGGTCCAAATCTTCCTTCTAAAGTGCACTAAGCAGATTAAGTCATAAATGTGGAGGCAGCTGCCAAGGTGAGAACAAAGTGAGCTGAGATGGACAACAAAATAATGTGCATGGCCAAGAATACAGTTTTGCAAGCTGTGCACATTAAAATACATCAAGTTTTTTTTAAAAGTGGCTGCCCAGAATTCAGTTACATGGCTTGATGGTCACTTGGTCGCAAACACTCAGCATTCAGTAAGACTTCAGCTAAAAACAAAAGGAATTTACAATATACCAAAAGGCATATTGGAGACACTTCAAACATGTGGAAGAAGGTGCTGTTGTCAGATGAGACTAAAACTGAACTTTTTAGACATCAAGGACACCACCATGTCTGGTACAAACCTAACACCTCTCATCATGCTGAGAACACTGTCTCCACAGTGAAGCATGGCAGTGGCAGCATTAGGATGTGGGATTTGTCTTAAGATGGGACTAAGAAATGAGTCAAAGTTAAAGAAAAAAGGGATAGATCAAAATATGGAGAAATTCTTGAGGGAAACTTGTTTTAGTCATCCAAAGATTTGAAACTGGGTCAAAGGTTCACTTTCTAGCAGGACAATGACCCTAAACACACTGTTGAAGCAACACTCGTTTTAAGGAGAAACAGTTAAATGTCCTGGAACAAGTCCTGGAAAAAAAGTCCCAGAATGGTTCAGTCAAAGCCCAGATCTCAATCCAACTGAGAATCTCTGCTTTGATTTAAAGATTGTTGGACACAAGCAGCACTGAGCTAACCTGAAGGAGCTGAAGTAATTCGATCATTAAGAATGGAACCAAGCTCATGAAGCCTGTTTTCTGCTTTTTGTCTGATTTCTTGTTTGTTTCACTATAAGAAATATTTTTGCATCATGAAAGTGAGAGTTGTGTTGTATAAATTTAGGATACAACACCCCCTCCCTCCCCTGACCCCCAAAGGTTGATTACTTATAACCAAACTTGGAATCCTTTTAAATTCTAGGTTTTAAAATAACATAAAGGAGATTAGCAAGGGGAGTGAATACTTTTGCAACCCACTGTATGTGTGCGCGTGTGTTTCTGCCCAGGTGGATAATGAACTGAAGCACGTGGGCTCTTTCTAAAAATGTCCTAATGGCTCATTTGATTTATTATATGTTTTTTTTTATTTTAACAAGCAATTCATTCTGACCAAGAAGCTAGCACTTAAATGGTGTCATGATTATCTACAGCTGTGATTAATATTCATCACTTCAGTTGTGTAAATTATTGCTGGGTAAAACACTGTCTGTTGTTATTAAATTACCTTTTTCCTCTGAGCAACAGGACATTATACAGTAGATTATTTATCAGTACTGATTAACACTACAATAAATGTTAATTATAATTAGCTTTTTTATCTTTTATGGTTATGTTTTACTAAGAATTAGTAACAAAATAATCCTTTTGTTTTTAAGTACTACAAGATTTAAAGTTTTGATGTTGCAATCTAAAATATTAATGCAAATCCGTCCAATGCCCACATTTTTGTCATAGATTTGCAATTTTGTCAAATCATCCTAGCTCCCTCCCCCGTTTTCATTTTCATCCGAGCCTGCAAGGTGAAAACATATCCAGTGCCAGAAGATCACAGGTTTTTAGATTTTTAGTTTTGGGGTTTTCAGTGTTTGGTCACGCAGGGGGAAAAAAGGCCAGATATTTGGCACAATGCTTTTAACAATGTAGCTCATGATGACTCATGATTGAAAACATCTGCTCAAACCAGTCTCAATAAAATGCAGCTAGTGACACTAAGGACAGTTCAAGAAAATGTTTGGGGGTTTTACTTTAACAAACATTTTTCCAAGAGTGCATAAGCATAAACTTTTTTTTCTGTTTAGCTAATGTCCACTCAAACACAAACATATTTCACTGTGGAGATCATCCCACCAATATAAGACAAATGGATTTGTTGTCTTCATTTCACATTTATCTAACACCTGCATTTAAACAGCGCCTTGATGCGTGAGAAAAGTCACAGTAAACTGTGATACACTGAATTGTTATTTATAGAGTGAAGATCAGTGTATGTGGAAACCACCTTTTAATGGAGTGTAAAAACACCTCAAACTACACCACCAATACTCAATCAAATCTAGTGAGAAAACTGCTGCTGTAAGGTTTTGAGCAATTCCTTCAATCTGGAAAAAATAATAGTGTTAATCCCTGCCTGAATTACCTTGATGAAAGTAAGCAGATAATTACTAATTATTATTATTAATAATTATTTCAGTAACTGTACTCAAATATATCATGGCACTTTAAAGCTAAGGGTAGTTACTCACTAAGCTGCAATTGTTAGAGACTAGTTGGTGAGTTAAGGTTGTGAGAAAATAGACAAATTTTTAATGCATTTTTAAGTGTTTATGACCAGCGAGCCATGCACCACGTTTTGGGTAGCCAATTTTTTTAATATCATGGCATGTTCTATGTACACAGCTTTCAAAACTGCAATTTATGCTGTGCACACTAATTCATTGCCCACTTCAACTCATATTGTACCCACCTTGGCAGCTGCCAGTGATTTACTTTACTGAAGTACACTTTAGAAATGACAGGCAGATTTGGACCAGTTCTTTATTAATTACCACTTATTGTCAGCATGGTTTTTGGACCTGGACATTCAGGGCTGTAGCCTTGGATGTTTTCCGCCACAGGAGAGCTCATGTGCAGGTGTCAAACTACAGCTCTAGAGCTATGGAAATTGTTGAAGATTCCCTCACGATTGCCATTCACCATCTAGTTGCCAACAGTTGCAGTCCAGTGAGATACTACCTTAAGGATCCTTTTCAGACCTGTCATTATTATCTTGAATGATGTAATTACAAGTAGACATCTCAAATGCAAATAGGAGTGTCTGAAAATATCCATTCTGAGACCTGGGTTCAGAACGCTTCGGTTTTAGAAAAAATGAGCGTGTAAATGACCGGCAGAACCGCAGCAGAAAATCTACTACTTCACTCAAAAACAGCGTCGTTTAAACAACCCCTAAGTTGGAAATCAGATTTTTGCAGTGTGTTCAAATAGATTTTTTTGACAATTCAGAAATTCTAAACTTCAAATGACTCAAACCTTTACATTTCTTACCTAAAATTAGTCAAGTAAACTTCTTATTACATTAAATACATTCAGCAATGACAAGAAATGTTGGCACGGGGCAAAAATTGTAATTTTAAACTACTTTATTTAAGATTTATTTTGTTACTGAGCTCAGAACACTGCAACCTTCATAAATACAGCTTAGCCAGGACTGCTGGATTAGAAGCCTTCGGATTGCACAGGTGTACTAATAAGCTTCACACCCTGATTTAGAAAGACACACCAGAAAGAGATTATGGTATCAGATTTATCCCTCATCCGGTGATTTCTTTTTTTTTTTTGGAAACCAACATGGGCACAGTGTGTGCCTTGATTAGCCAGCAGTGAGCTCTACAGCAGCGCTGAAAAGACAGGACGAGAACGAAAGGACAACAAGGCAGCCAGCCAGGGACAGAGGTGTTTGCTTTCTCCGTGTTTGCTCGGTTTAGCGCAGGGCAAATATTAGCCCATGCACTCGGGAGCCGTTCTTCTCTACTAGCTTCCACCTCCCACTCTGCCCACAGACACCCAAAAACAAAAAGAAAACAGGGGGAAGGAAACCATAGAGGATGTTGGACCATTCTCAGGGTAGCAGATGGAGAGATGGAAAAAGCAGGTAAGAAAAATTGAACAGACTCCAAAGGATGTCTCAGAAAAAAGAGAAAGTTGGAGTTATAGCGAGGGCATTTGAAGGTCTGAGAACCGCTCTGTGGTCCAAATCAAAACAAGCCATCAGTGTATATGAAGGTATAGGTCCTATATTAGGGACACAGATACAGAAGCTTTTCATGCTGCTGCACTTAACGGTCTACCATTGGTCTTTTGATGGAAGCTCAGTATTTATTGGCACTCATTTTCCTGCTCTTAGTGTCTGAGAGCTTTGTTGTGCCAAGAAAAGTGCACTGTATGAGTTCTTTCATAGCACAAACACTGCAGTGTGTATTAATGCTGTTTTTTGATTGTGATAAGTATGGAACGAAGAGACAGAAAACAAGAGAAAGAAAACAGATTAAAGCCCTATTTCTTTTGGGGGGATTTTGTTCTTTTCTTTTTCTAGCCCAACTTGTTCTCAGCCAAATATGTTAGAAAGGCTTTTAACTTTGTGAATTACGTTGTGAAACCATAGAGGCAATGTAATGAAAAGTGCATTAGCAATTTTGTTGAAGTGGATAACTCATTTGTGATCATTGCTTCATTATCCTTGTTTATCAGCTTTTTTTTAAGAAACTGCTGTGATGTTGGGTGATCATGTAATTGCCTGTGTGTGTTTTGGTTTGTCTGTTGCTAAAAAATCTCATGAACGACAAGATGGGTTTGAATGAAACTTTCAGAAATTAACTGCTGCATGTACATCTACAACTGATTACCTTTTGAAGTGAACTCATTTCAAGATGGCCAGCAATCACAGAAATGGCTAGAAGTCAACTAATTTTACTGATACTCTTTTACAATCAAAATTTTACAGACATAAGTTGGCGTGAATGTACTGAGAGTCATCCCCAACACGTATGCCCAGTGCAAGATGAAATGCATTTGTTGAAGAAAAGCTAGTTTCATTATCACCGGCTGTAGAAAGGCAAATGCAGATAATAATGTTTTTAACCCATGCCCATGTGTGTGCGCATGTCTGTTACTGTGCGTGTCTCATAGATGGCTGGATGAGTTTAATGAAACTTACAGAAAGTAATTATTGTATAAGCTAACTAAAATTTGGAGCCAACCCAATTCAAGATGACTGCCACAGTCAAATAAACTTACAAGTTTACAGCCACTGATGTAGAATTAGGTGAGATAGTAGCTGAGGCTGATTACCAACACACAATTGAAGTTCTAACCAATTGTGCAAGATCTTTGCTTTAAATTCTGCCATTTACTTTTTGTGAACCATGCTAGCAAATTAAGTCACAATGAGGAATTTTTCAATATTGAGTTATTAAAATTTTCAAATTCTCCATCTCAAAGGCTTCAAAATAAAACATAGTTTGTTGAAATTTGGTGATTTAACACCTGGTTAGCAACAAGCCAGTTTTGCTTACAGGAATTTTTCTCAGTCTAGAATGATGTCATTGGGAATTCCAGTCCTTTATCTAAAAAGGGGAATGTCCAAGCCTCACAATAAAGCCAAACATTGTACGAAGGGGTTTCCCAGTGCTACGACCAGCCAGCAGAGAAAAACTGTCAATTTCAAAAGAAATTAAATAGATTTGAATTTTAAAAATTACTTCTGAAGACATACCTGTCAGAAAACTTTGATTTAAAATTAGATTAGAAATATTATATTTATATAATAATTTATATTTAAAATTATTTATATATA
>JAOXNZ010000199.1:19128023-19152445 GCA_028566095.1 Kryptolebias brasiliensis
ACCTGTCCAGGGTGTCCCCCGCCTCTCGCACAGTGACTGCTGGAGATAGGCACCGGCTGCCTGCGACCCGGAATGGACAAGCGGCTAAAGAAAATGGATGGATGGATTTTTCAGGGTTATAAAATTATCCTTATCAGTTTGCCTGTTCAGTGTCTAGTCAAATCCACTTCTGATAACTCATGATGGACTGATAAATTCAGCAGCCCCTGCACCATCGGCATATAGAGTCTATCTATCCTCCTCACACAGGTTTGGTTGAGAAAACGAACTACACAATGTCATTGTGAGTGTCCATGAGTGTAGAAGTTTAGCATTAGCTAATGTAGTGTTCTTTTACTCTGGTATGTTTTTGAAAAGAAGTTGTTTTATAAACCTGAAAAACAATTAAAAACAAAACAAAAAAATAAAAAACAAAACCTTACACTTGTTTGGCTAGCCATTAGCTAGCCATTAGCCTAGCCTGGATGAAAACTCTTGCCTTTTTCTCTATACTTCATGCTCTATGACTAATGGTAAATGGCTTGCTTTATCTAGTCCAAGGACCCCAAAGTGCTTTACACTACAATCAGTCATCACCATTCATCTGCACATTCATACACTGATGGGGGTAAGCTACATTGTAGCCACAGCTGCCCTGGGGCAGACTGACATTACACTGGTGCCATTAATCCCTCTGACCACCACCAGTAGGCAAGGCAGGTGAAGTGTCTTGCCCAAGGACACAACGGCTGAGACTGAAGGAGCGGGGGCTCAAACCGGCAACCCTCCAATTACAGGACGAACCCCTACATCCCGAGCCACTGCTGTTACGACTGATAAGGTATTAACTATCAAAAGGACAGAACATCATTTTAAAGTTGACAGGACTATCTATTTTAAGGGAACTAGTGAGAGAAGATTAGTGAAATGAACCAGGACACCTCTTGATCATCACTCACCTGACCTCCCCTACTGAAATCAAGGTGATTAAATGGGTTCACCTTTAATTCAAGCACACAGAGATCCAAACTGAGTCTTTCTATGATGCATATCAGACAAACCATCAACATATTAATATATTACTCAACATCCAATGAAAACCTGGTAGGTCAAGCCAGAACAGAACCAGCATTCCTTAAGGCTGGTCCCAGTACCAGTTTTTAGTTCTTTATGTAAACAAACTGGACAACTGTACTTTGCAAAAAAATACACCTCAGACATTTTTTTAACATGTTGACATTTATTGATACACTTAGTTTGTATCTTGCTGCTGTTTGTTCAAATATGAAATTTTCTAATACATTTAGCTGTAATTAGATTTTCATGCTCAAAAAAGGTCATGTAACACCATGATTGTTTGGGCAGGACTTAAAGCCACATATCCCTAGGATGAAGTCTCCCAAAAATACAACATGGCTACACCTGTAAATCAGGTCCTGCTGGCTTCAATTCCCAACAACAAACAAAGGCTCGGACACTTGTTCAATATTGTTAATATACAGTGGAGGGGCAGAACAAAATAGACTAATGTCCATACAGCTCTAAAAAATTAACAAAACAAATGTTTATGAAAATCTAACTCTAATCATCTGCAACACTAACACATAAAATACTAGTAAAATGTGTACAGTTTTTATATAATATAAAAGTCAGTTGGCTGTGTTATCTATTGTTTCTTTCAAGTTAAAGAAGGTTTAGTATCTCTAGACAAATTTTATTCAGTGGGTGAGAGGGCAAAAACGGTTCTTTCAATCATAATGGTGGCAGCCCCCTGTGTTTGACCCATTTAGTGAGATTCAATAGAGGCAATAATTATCTAAAAACAAAAAAATATACTGACAGCTCAACAATTTTTTTCAATTTGTTTCTGTATTGAAATTAAGATGACTCAGTGATACTTTTTTCTGCCTTTGTTAATCTTTTATGGCATCAGCTAAGACATCTTTCCGTGCTACAGAATTAACCCATACAATGTCACAAAGGATTAATACTGAACGATGCCTCTGAAGAGAAACACAGCTTATGCACAATATTCAAGGACTCTGAGTTCTCATTTCACAGTTTGCTGACTAGATTTACGCTGCCAGGCAGAAATAATCTACAATCCTGTGTTGTTTTGACTTGATACACCCCTCTCCATCAGCCACGGAGCACTCCGAGTGTCAGTTTTTCCTCCTCGAGAGAACATTGATCAATTGGATTTATCCGAACCCACGTTCTGCAACTCCAGTAAATGCAGAAATGAGGCTGTGAGGAGAGAGACAGAGCTGGTGATTAGAAATCCTAAGTGAAGGACATTACAACCGAAGGTGAAGCTCTAACTTGTTAATGAAGTAGAAAATAAAAATAACCAAGCTTACGCCATTCTGATAAGAACAAAAAAAGTAAAGGTTAAAGAAGGAAATTACCAAGCAGCTGTTTTGAATAGAGGCAGAGACAGAGAAAAATATCATCCTGCAGGAGTTTCTTTAATAAAACTGATAAAATGTCATGTAAAGTTATCAGCTCTGGCTTTGCTTTGTTCCGAGAGTGATAAGCAGTGTAATGAGGTTTCGTGGCAGATACAAGGATTATTGCTGTATCTTATAGTGTGATGAAGGATTAGTGGGGGCGCCAGTAAATGCAAAGGCTAATTGAAAAAAAAAAAAAAAGGAGGAGAGGAAAAATCAAAGTGCACAGGAAACTTTATAGGTATTGTAAGAGACTTTGTCCTACATTAGGTCTGCCACATTGACGGATATCTCCCGATGTCTGGGTCAGCCTGGTAAAACGATGAACTGGGGGTGGATACACATTGATTTTTCCTGCTATGGTAACAGAGATCCTTTCCTGGCTTCTCCTGAAGGAATACACCCCCGCAGTTCCAGACCTGTGGCTCCCAAGCCTTCATTCGCTGTTCCACCATTACCTCCCCTTGTTACCATCCTTGTATCACCTCTTCCAACTGTCCTTCTCCATTATTACTCTCTCTGATGTGGCATATTTCTTTATCTTCTGCACCTTCTTCTTCTGCTATCTCTTCCATCCTCCATCCATCACTGGCTGAAGGAGGACTGAAGAGGCGCTGACGTGAAAATATCTTTGCTCTTTGAAATGTTCACGTTTCACTTGTGCATCTTGATAAATTTAAACTGCCTTTCGCTCCCGCTCCTGACAGCAGTTGAGATTGTAAATCACAGGTCTATTTTAGCACTAAGAATACATATTCCCCTAATACCATAGCTCTGTTTTATTCATTTTTCTTGTGATAAAGCAGTGAAAGGCAGACCGGCCACCGTTTGATCGATGTTTTTAGGTCTAACACTTCATTTAAAGGTGAGGAACTGCACAGCTTGGAATAAAAAGGTCAGATTGGACAGAGTGGAGGACTTTTTTTCTTTTCTTTTCTTTTTGAGTTATGTGATCAGAGAACTCTGAATCAAACCAGCCTTTTCATTGCAAATTGCTCAATATTCACAATACCTTGTTGTGACCACCCAATATAAGCTTAGTAGATCACTTTCGCTTTAGCTTTGCATACCATTTATGCTCCTAGTCTACAATCTGTCAGAACTGTGTTTGCAGTTAGTTGACGAAAATAATTAGAAAAAAAAATCACTTGATACAGCTTTAAGGAAACAAAATCATTATATATCAATAAAATCTCTGCATTCAGTAAGTTTCTTCTGAGAGGACTAATGTAAATGAGTGGAGAACATTAGGTGTGTCTCATAAACATACATTATAGTACTTGAAGGAAGTAGGGTTCTTTGGAAAGGTTAAAAACAATCAGTATCTTACCTGTTGTAGCTAGCTCTTTCAATTTCACCAGTTTGAATTCAGACTGAACTGATGAGCGAATGGCAATTACAAATAATTCTGTGGTTATTTATAAGCCTAAATAGGGCCAGCAGCTAGCTTAGCATTTCCAGTACAACTTGAGGTACTTCCATCAGAAATATCATTATGTGTCCACAGAACTGACTTCACTTATTAATTACTTTTTTATTTTTTTACTTTTTTACTTGTTTAGTTACTTATCTGTATTCCTATTTTCATCCAAATTACTTTGTATGTTTGTTTATATGTAACTTGTTTTTCATTTAGGTTAAACTTATATATATCATCTTAAGTTTTGTTTTTTCCTGCTGTGGTATTAATACCTATTACCAATGTGAAAGCAAGGGACATCTGTTATATTTTGTCTGCTTTATTATTTAGATTATTATAATTAGTAGTAGCAGTCGTAATTTGTTTTACTGTATTGCATTGTAAATATTGTCACACTGTTGTGACATTATGTAATTACTTGAAGTGGAGGTATACAGAAAGAAGAAGAAAAATGGAAGAAAACTATACACTCATATTTAATTTAATTTAATTTGTTGTTTTTTTCTATTTTTTTGTTATTATTATTTGATCTATAGGAAAAGCAAAATTTCTAGTCTGCTGTTAGTCTTTTGCTACTGTTTGACCATTTGTCACTCTGTTGACTCTCTTGGTATGCTTTATACACACTATGTTGTGTATTAATGTCTTCTGTCAGAAATTAAAAAAAAAAAATTAAGGAATATAATAATGTTTCTGTCAAAATAATAGTGAAATTGACAACGATGTAAAAGTGTAAAAAAAAAGTGTTCAGGAAACCAACAATTGTCCAAAGTGGACACTTTTTCTTTTTTATTTGCCTGTGTTTGTGTGTGTTCACATGTTTGTATTTTAGCAAAATATCATATGAACCACTAGACAAATTTAAATGAAACCTTCAAAACGTAGTAATTCAGTCAAAAGCAGACACAAAAATGGTGATAACTCAGTCTGTTTTACAGATACTGACCTAAAGATTGGTGTGTTAGTAGCTGTGACTAACAGATTGCCCAAGATCTTTGTTTGAATAGTCGCGATTAACTTTTTGAAGTCAACTCTGTTTGTTAGCAAAATATCTCATGAACCACAATCCGAATTTTAATGAAGCTTTCAGGAAATATTCATCAGATGCACATCTACAACTGATTACATTTTGGAATAAACCCAAATCAAGATGGCCGCCACAGCTAATCACAACTAAAAGCACTCGGAGAGCACAAACCTTCGCCAAGCCCATAGGGTAATTAAAAAAATCACCACCAGTGTTGATTCCCTTGTTTTTTGTGACTCCTGTTCTGTCGTTTGTTCTTTTGTGTGGTGGTTTTGGTGTGCAGCAGTTCTCAGTGTTGTCATCTTTGTATACAAGTGTGTGCGTATCAACAGTGAACGTGGGTGGTATCTGCCCTACAGGTCTGATAGTAGTTGTGCCGGAGGACACAATTCGTCTCCACCCTCAGTGGTGCACGTTCGAATCGGCTCAGTGTGTAGTGGATGGGTTGTTTTTCTATAGAGCCAGAGATTGGAAGCTGACAAAAGGTTCTGGTGCGGGCCTATAATCAGGCTTATAGACAATGATGTTTGGGCTGATTTATAGCCCCCGTTTTCTTTCTTTAGCAGAAATGCTGCCTTCCTCTGCAGCAGCTTGGCTTGCTGCCAGTTTGTGTGTACTCCGGGACAAATAGGCAAGCCCAGCATGAGTCATGCTCTGATGGGGGATTCAGATTCATATGCACACACGCACACACAAACACAAACACACCACATTAGTCTAACTCATTGATTTTTCAATGAGATCTGATTCACCATTAGAGCAGCCAGTCCTCATTGTCAGCTCGAGGAAGAACAGATGACCACTGTCGCTGAAAAGGAGGGAAAGAACAGAAGGAGTCAAAGGGGCGAAGGGAGGGAAAGAGAGGGAGATAAAGTGCTATTAAGATGAAGAGATGTGTGGGGAGAAGAGGAGGAGGGGCACTCGCTCAAGGTGACTGCCGGAGATCACGTCAAACACATACAAATGAGTCGACTGAGTGGCAACAGAGAGAAGGCGTGGTGAGCAAAACCGGCCATGTCCTCCCGGCAAAATGACAGCTTTTACCTTCCACCCATCTCTACGCTTGGTCGAATCCATGCAGCTTCGTTTGTAACTGCTACTCGAGGTGACTGATTCAGAGACGTGAAAAGTGTGATCTCTGGATAACAGCTGCTTGACTCTGTGTTTACCTCTTCCTGCCACACCGTAACACTCCAAAGGCGTTCAGTGAACGCACAGCGGGTGATTTTGCCAGTGAAAAGTCTACATGTTATGCAACCACCTATTTATTTTATTTTATTACATAACATTGCAGTTTCTGAGTGGAAGATTAGCCCCACTGTACTGTTCTCCTTATAGCAGCCGATCTCCACTCACAGGCATTATGCATGCGCTTCGACAGGCTGATTACCCAAACAGAAGCCAAATTACTCTCAAAGGGAGGATGCAGAGATATCTTATGAGGGTCTATCAAGCTCAGCTGCAGATGCCAGTGGGATTCCTTCAAAATAAATTGTCCAATATTGATCTGTAGCTGCATTTTGCACGAACAATTCAATGCACAATATTGCCAGGCAAGGTAAAAAAGCTTTACTCATGTTGTGCAGTTGTATGAAATATGTAGTTGCCCTACAACACATCGTATGTGTGCATCCATATGAGAATTGATTGCTTTTCTTTGGGCATCCAGTTAAAATGTATTTATCAGTCATGTCTCTGTTCACTCTGCTCCACTGGCTGACTCATAAGCTCATAAATATTGCAGCGCGGCATCCTTACACTGGCATGTCAAGTTAGGCTCAAGCAGATACAAGCTGTGATAGATCATTATTGGGGAAATGAGAACGAAGCTGATGAATAGTTTGCATTTCCACCACCCATGGGACAGTTAATATGAAATCTGTCACCCTGAATTATCAGCATCAGCACATTCCTAAGTTGGTCAGGCTCTGTTTTTTTTTTTGTTTTTTTTTGGGTGGGGGTGTGCGCAGTTTCTTATACCTCTGCCTGGCTTTTGCCAAATACACCACACAGATGTAGTTTTGTCCATCGAAATCACCCGTTTGGCATGTATGTTCCACAGATTTAAAAGGAATAGTTGAGAAAATGCAACTACGCAAAGTGTGACATGTGTGAGGATAAAGCTGTTAGCTGTCTCACACTGGATATATGAGTTCCAACAACAGCTCAATGGCTCTTCTATTTTCTTTTTTATTATTATTTTTTTTTGTTTGTTTGTTTGTTTTTGGACTGTCTTTCTTCTCTTGTATAGTTGTAGCTCTGTTTTCATAACAAAAATAAACACAACATAAAAGGTATGGAAATTTGTGTTTGGTCAGATATTTCTTTGTTATAACAATGCTTCTTAGCAATAAATCTTTTATTGTTGGAAAATTTGTTTATTGTCCCTGTATGTACGTTGCAGGTGAACACATGGGAGTAGGTGCCATGCTGTTGTGGCTGTGTATGGTTCTTCCACATACTACTGTAGCCTCTGTTTGTTAATAGAATAAATTCCCAATGTGTCTTGTTTTTTTAAGACATCCAACCCAATAAACAAGACCAAACAAGAGTCAGTAGCAGAATAAGCTGTTTGGCATTGACAGAGAAGATTCGGGAAGTTTGTCATGTGGGCAACCCACATACCCAACTCTGCTGCTCAACCCACAAATCCATTACATCCTTACAAATGGGGCACCATTCAAGTGGAAATGAACAAGCTTTCCAATGGTATAAAATTTATTACCAAGAAATATTGGTACAACAAAGGAATAATCAACCACACACAAATTCCCCTACTTTTTGTGCTAAGCGTATACAAATAGACGAGGAAACATTTGAGGTGGAGAAATATACCAAGAAATTTGAATGAAAATCTTGTTAATACAGTCTTGTTAATACAATAGGAAAAAAAATGTCTGGCAATCCACTTCTTAAGAGATTGGCTTTTCTAGTTAGAAAGAAAAATTGATAAACTAATATTTTAAAGTTAATCTCTGTTGTTAGAGCATGCAACAGCTTGATGCATTCTCAGTGTTTTAGGCACATCAATTGAGGTGCTTCCAATTTGTTCCTGGTGTGTTTTCAGCTTTAGACAACAATCTTGTGATCGAGCTGTCTGTTGAGAGAAACAAGGGCGGGAAAAATCCTTCAAAACTGTCTCCACACACATCCTTTTTCTGTTTTCCCTTCTCCTTAATTGACTGGCAGAGTGTGTTGGTGAGAAACAATGAAATCTTGACATCTTCAAAAAGAGCCTTGATCTCAAAGCACCTGAAGGCCACAGAGGACCATCAAGGTTCTGTCTGTCCTTGTATCGCGTAGTGCCTCTGCTCCTCCTCGTTCTCCCTTTTCTCTTCTCTTTCTGCTCGGAATGATGAGCAGCGAGCTCTCTGACGCTGCCAGATAACCCTGATACACTCACGCCCACTGCAGCCTCTGCCTCATTCTCATTCCCCTCTCGACAGCTGCATTTACCTCGACGCGCTCTTGCATGCTGCAAGGTCATGCTGAAACATTTTGGACGGAAATGCTCTCCGTATTCTAGCACTGCTCTTTCTCTGCTGCTGCTGCCGCATGGAATTACAAAGCTAATTTACTTTGTCTTTAAGAAAGAAAAAAAACAAAGCAGAGGATTGTGGAAACTTTTTTGGAGCCAAACTATATAAACTTACAGTTTGATCAGCAGTTTCTGCTCTGCAAAACATTCTGTTTTGTTTTATTTTTACGGTAAAATTTCAAATATTTGGCATGAACAGCAAGCTTGTGCTTGTGTAATTACCAAAATGCTCAGGAGAAAATGTTTGAAAAATGGTTTAATCAAACTTCCTCATTCTTCCTCCCTGGATAAAACTTTCCTCTGTGAAGCTTAATGCAACAACAGCAAAAATAATTTTGGTTGAAGTTGAAACTCAGTCCTGTTTGCAGCTTTTCTTCCAGCCCCTTGCCATTGTAGATATTTGAATATTCCATTGATGCTCAGAAACTCAAAGAGATGCTACTTTCCTTGTGCACTTGAGATTTAAATAGGATCTAATTATTGTGGACTTCTATGATTTTGTATGTCTGTTATCAAAATAGTTCATCAACAACTGGACAGATTTTGATGAAACTCTCAAAACATAATCATTGGTTGTACATCTGCAACAAATTAACTTTTAGAGTTAACCCAATTCAAGATGGCCTCTAAAGCTAATCAAGTTTATCAAATACAAAAATGGCTAGAATTCAGCCAATTTTACAGATTATGGGCTAAAATTTAGTGTGGTAGTAGCTGAGAATAATCCCTAACATGTCCTGTGAGTGTTACACATTGTGCAACATTTTTGCTTAAAACTTTACCATTAATTGTTGGCTTTAATCATTTTTGTCTGTAGCAAAATATCTCATGAACCATGAAACATCTCAGAAAGTAATTATTGAATGTACATTTAAAACTTAGTAACTATTGGATGTTATCTGATTCAATATACCCACCAGAACTATACAGCTTTACAAAGACAGAAATGTCCAAAACTCAGTCAATTTTACAGATATTGAGCTAAGGTTTGGTGTAGAAATAGCACACAATACAAACGCCAATCAATATCAGGTCAAATGACAATTTGTGGTAGCTTGTGAAATTGTATCTAAAATTATTTTCAAAATTTAACCAAAAAGCTACAAGGCTGTCATTTCGCAACATAAAATTATCTTAGTCTAATACTCTGGCATAGAAGGCAATGGACAATATGCAGTCCAACAATCAATGCTTTTTTCTTCTTTTTTTTTTAACTATCAGCTCTTTCTGATATTGTCTGCATCGGACCCCCTGCCTACACCGATTGACCAACAGATAGACAAGCTAACCTCCAGATAAAAGAGTTAAAAAAAAACTGCACCACCTCCCATTGGTGACATTAGCTGACAGCGGCAGCAGATTAAGAACTGCTAAGCAGTAGTTGAAAAGCAGTGGCGTTAAAAGCGCAGCCAGGGCTCATTTCAAGTTACCTAGCAGTCCTTTTTCCTTTCAGTATTGCAGGCTTGAGTGCACCCAGTCATTCAAAGAGTTTTTTTTTTCCTTTCTGTTTCTAGAGACACGTTCGCTTAAGGGAAATGGCCATTAAAATGTCATTACTGCTTCACTAAAATCATTTTTTAAAAAGCACTGGTTCCCTGCGGCTTCCCATCGTAATGGGCTCGATACATTCCCTCAGCACAGACAAGAACCCTAATGTTGCGGAACACAAATGCTAATCTCTCTGTAAATATCACTAAAACTCACTCTCCCCTCTGCTTTTCAGTCTTAATAGCACGATTTCATTTTGCTTTGCCCCAAGAAATTGAATTAATTCTCCAAGCAAAGGTGTTGTGATAACTCTGAGCTTCCCAGCATGTGGGTCATAATGGAGATGATCCTGGCATTTCCATCCCGGAGCGTTTCTCTAACCCCTCTCCATTTTGGCACTCATGATGCAGTATCTCAAAGGTACCAATAATCTCTGCTCTGATTGAGTTTTCATTCTTGTGTGCCTTTTTTAATCACTCTCTGACAGTTTTTATATTTGCGTCTATATTGGATTTTGGCATGAAGAGAGAGTAGGCAGAAAGACCGCAAGGGGCAGTACATAACATGAATCAATTCATTAAGTGCTTAAGAAGGTGGAAGCACTTTGGTATTTGAGACATTGGAGCCTCTTTGCAGAATGAGATCATCTGAATGGAAGTCCATCAAACACTGTGGAGGAAAGCTCATCCAGATGAGAAATACTGAGGATCTTCATATAGAGCCCATTGAGGTTTTGCCTGAAAATTACGTGATCTATGTTCATCTCTCATGTTGGTGTTTTCTTTGTTAGTTTGTTGTGATGTGTGCTAAAAGTGGGAAATTTCCCCCTAAAATCAGCATTTTCCATTCTTTGCAATAGGCTTTACAAATTATTAGGGGAACAAACCAATCCCTGCTATTCTGTTTCCAAACAATGATATAAAACAGAGGTCCAAATAGATACCAGCGGTTAGAAGATAAATTGGTGATAAAAACTACTGATTTAATGTTTTAGTGAGATCTTCTGATCAGCTCTGGCCCTGGTGGAGTGGTGAGAAGACTATGACTCTTGACTATTTAGAACAGCAGTTCCCAGTTTTTGCTTCACTAACCAGTTTCTCACAAGACAACTTTCCCACGGTACAGTGTTGAAAAATAAGTTTTCAATCCAAGTTTGTTTTTACTTATTTTTCCGAGGCTTAGCTTCCAAGTATGTAAAAAATAATTGTGACTGTAACGCACAAGAAAGGGGCGCAAATTAAAGTGGTCATTTTTCCATCAGCACTCTTGACAGCACCAGAGGCAGTTCTGTCAGGTTAGGTGGTTGGATGGTTTGGACCCAAGATGCAGACAAATGAAGAGCTCCAAAGAAAACTAATTTATTTAAAATAACAAAACAAAATAAAAGGCTTTTGTGGCAGCAAAAACTAAAATAACAAAAACTTACAGCAGCGGTGAGCACGAGGAAATTGGCACGAGGAACCAGACAGTGCAACAATGAGCCAGTGAATAGTGGACGGAGATGAACAAGTTTTAAAGGCTGAGGGTAATGACGAAGTGGAAACAGGTGACTGATTAGTAACACAGAACAGGTGTGAGAGGAAGAGGCTGACTGACATGGGAATTACTGGGAGAAAGAGTGATGGCACACAGAGGGCACGGGGAGCAGACTACAGAACAACTTAACATAAAAAACTAAACACAGAAACAACAAGAAACACCAGAATTGAAGAAACAATAAACATAATACAAAATAAACTTAAAAAATAACTCAAATCCTCACAAGTTGTAGTTAACTCGGGCCCCAAATAGGGATGCACCAATCCACAATTTTTTGTTTTACTTCCGATCCGATCCCGATACCTAAATCTGGATATCTGTCGATACAGATACTATTCCGATACCATTCCGATATCATCATCATTATTGATTTTATGTGAGGCTGTAATAAACTCCTCTCTACAGGCAAATATGATTTGTACAAATATATGCATGCATGTCTGAAAAGGCAACTTGAGGTAAGTACAGTATAAGGTCAGAAAAGGAAGTCAGAAAAGCAGGAAATTATGTTAACAGGAAAAATCCAATGCTGAAATCCCTCTAGCCTTCACGTTGTCCAGTGGAAGCTTACCTTGCTTTTGGAACGACTCCAGAAGTGAATTCTGCCGGCTCCTTTCGTCTTTCTCCCACCTGGCTAAACAATCCTTGTGCTCTTTAATTAGGTGCTTTTTCAAATGTTTGATTAAATTCATTGTATTGTAGGTTGTGACAGAGCTTCCCCCTCTTGGTACAGTTGCTTTGCAAACATTGCACGTTGCTGTCTTGCTTTCCGGTGTTTCTAGTGTAAAATACTTCCACACAGCGAACATGTTGCGATGAAAAGTTGGTTAGCCGTTATCCACAGTGTTGCTCAGTCCTCAATGCTCACGTTTTAGCTGGCTGCAAACTATGAAATAGATTTCCTGAATGTGAGGCGGGTCTTATTACTCTGAGTTTCATGAGACATGCCTCCGTTCAGGAAATCCATTCCATAGTTTGAAGCTAACTTGCAGAGCAGCCGGCAGGGAATCACATGTGGAGATGTTTCAGTAGACACAGACATGCATCATGGATCGGAAATCTCTGCAGGTTGGATCGGAAAATTCAGATATGTAAATTATGCTGGTATCGGAATCCGATACCGATACTGGATCGGCCCCATCACTAGCCCCAACCAATCTGATAAGGCTGTTAGACGATCCAGTAGGGCAGTTCTAGATTTATATGTTTGTTTTGGCACAAGTTTTACCCCAAAATATTGTAAATAAAAGTATTTATATAGATTTTTGTAAATAATAAAAAAAAATATATATATATTTATGTGTGGCCCATTAGTAATTGATCCATGGACCAGTACCAGTCCGTGGCATGGTCCTTGGGGACCACTGAGCTAGAGGATGTAGAAATAGTAACAAAGTTCCTGGCGCAGTCTCGAATTCCAGGCTGCACACCCTCCCATCTGTTGCCTTTCTTGGAGGCTCCCATGAAAGACACACACCATTTTGTTGCCTTAGTATATTGTCTTTCTGCCCCCCTGTCTGACAACAGATTACCCTTGCAATGTGGGTTTTCCTGTTGTCCAAATCAGACTCTAGTCTGGGCCTCCTTACTGAACATGCCTCCACAAGACTTTTACAACCTCTGCCTCCACCCTAAAGCATGCGGTCTCAATGGCCAGCTTTAAGGACTCAATGAGATTTGATGACAGGCTACAGGTGGAGGTTTGGTTTGAGGTACAGTTTTTCAATGTATTAGGGTGAAGTGTGCCAGTTTAAAGCCTAACCGGACAGAGGAGAAGGCACAACCTAACCTCCCATCACTGTCCAACAGTCTGAATATTCGAATGAGATTGATAGGGACTGGTGACAAAAGATCAGCAACAAGGTAGCAGAGATGTCATATAATGACCATCTACTAGCAGCAACATGACAGCTTTGACAAATATTCATATGCTTAATAAAACTTTTCATAAACAATTAGCTGGCAGCGACATGCTTCTCCATCATCTCTTCAGTTATAAATGTTACACAAGGGTCTCCTTTGTTTGGTCTCAGTTCAGGCCCAAACTTCAGAATTCAATCTGTAGTGCTATGTGACAATCTCACCCTGAAAATGCTTTGTGAATGATGACATGAACAACTATGCAAACTAATCTACGCTAAATACATGTGAATGTTCTGATTGCACTTAGCTGTCAATACAATACAGCACGCAATACACAGTAATTTTTCACTGTTCATCGTGGAGAAATAAACATTCTTGACGATGTCACTGAACGGGCCCTACAGGAGACTTGTTTTCTGTTGTTCTTCCTTGGGTATTGTTTAAAGTAGTATTTCTGCACTGTGCCTTATGCTCTGTTGTTCACTGTACAGCAATAAGAACAACTGCCTTTTGAGCATGCTCAATTAATACCATAATCACAGCATCTTTGGCTGATATCTGCAACCACCTGATACATCACAAAAGAGCAGTTTGAATGCATAGACATTTGGCTGATTATACTGATCATTAACTTAATATACAACCTCTGCACTTATTTACCTAATTAACTTGCTATTTCCACTTCTGTTAACATTGCAGTGTTTAATTTTTTTTAAACTCCTTAATCAGCCATGAATAATGAAAAATCGCTGCAAGCAAAAGCCACACGTTCACCTCTGAATTTCGCAGCATATGGAAAGTGGTTAAATAAAAGCACATAGCTAATGAGATAATGGAATCAATGAAGTTGTAACTACACAGGGCAGAGAGCAGTGCTCAAATGTGACCCCATCTGCAAATAAGCCTGACCTATACTGACAGTCAGGAAGCGTTTGTTGTCTGTGGTTTGGGCAGCACAGTCTTCCGGGCTTGTGCTGAGCAAAACAGCATCAGAGGATTTACTGGCAGACAGACAACGTGTCTGCAGTGGTGCTGTCTGCTATGCACTCTGTTTCTCTCCCTCACCTTTGTTCTGTGGCTTTCTGGCAGACTGTAACTCTGTAAATGACTTTGACCTTTCCTAGGACTGAGGACAGGAACCACAGAGACAGAGGAGAGAGATGGTGGCAGAAAAAGAGTAGAGTAGGCGGATGACTGTAATAAACTCGAAGCAGTGGGCGACTGTCAACACTAATAGATGGGATGGGAGTAGGGGGGTGGTCGCCTGGTTGATGAATACTAAAGGTGCCTGAGATTTTAGTAAGTACTCCCTTTTTTACAAGGCTTATGTGAGTGAGGTGCCATGCTCACAAAGAAATCAAACTACAGAAATTTTTGTTTACTCCACACATATACAGTACTGTAACTGTTGAGTTTGGCCATGGGACATTAGGGACCCATCCACCTGTTTTTTGTGAATGCATGAAAGAAATAGCATTTTAGGAGCCCCTAAATGGTATTTTTCGAAAATGGATTTCAGAGCGCACCAGCCTTGCGTTTTTCTGGGAACACCCAAAATGCAACTTTTTGAAAATAACAATATCATAGACCCACCTCTAACCTAACCTAAAACCCCAAGCCTGACATAATGACAGATTATATTCTTATGTTTATGTTGCACAAGCTAGTTTCTCAACTACAGAAAAACCTTCATACACTGTATTATTTCAATAAACTAAAAATAATACTTCAGTATGTCCATACATTTAGATTGACACAACTCCTAGTCATCACTCATTGTCCTGCATCTTTGTGGTCTTGTAGTTTTATGTAAAACAAAGTAAAAGTTCAATTTTGTTGTCAGTCCACAAAAGGGATTCAGTTCTCGCTCTTGTATTTGTCATCCTCGACTTTTTCTTCTTGTTGTTTTTACAGTTCAAACTATAGACTGTATGTTCCTGTCCAATGTGTAAGCTTTATGCGTCTGCTTCACATCTTGTTTCCGGTGTATTTTTACGACATCACTACACTGCCACAAACATCCCTGGCATAGTTACTACAGCATTTTGTGTTGCTTTTTTTTTGCGTTTCCATGTGAATGAAAAGATTTCTAGAAACAAGGATATTTTTAGAAATGACAGATAAAAAGATTGTTTTGTGCGGAAAATCATGCCTGTGTGGTCAAGGCTCACATTTTCATGTGTCTGAGCTTGCTGTGTTTCACTGCTACAGTAGATGACTAAAATGTACCTTTATTTCAATGATAGGTGACTACAATCAGTAATATCCATCCATATTTTTCTTAGATGTCATCTTGTTCAGGGTTGTATGAGGTTCAGTCTCTAACAGTCATCATCAGGAGGAATGAGTCACATTCACAAAGACATAATTAGCTTTTTATTTTAAATCTTGTTAGCAACGACAATCAGAATAATTACACCCTCTACTAACACATTTGGTTATTAATGGTTCAAATAGAACATAACATTAGTTTCTAATTTTTCATGGTAAACTGTTAAAAGACCAAAGTGTGGGATGTTGAGGTATTTTTTGGACGACGCAGTGAAAGCTGATGTGCTTTTATAAAAACCTTGTTGAAAATGGCAGAGCTTGTAATCCTTGTTTGAAAGACCTTAATGGCTTTGTTAAAACTGTGAATACCTGAAATGCTGAGATCCTTTTAGAAAAGTGGAGCCACAACACACTGAATGTTCTGGTGTATAAAAAGGTAAATGGACTGCAGTTACACAGCACTTTTTAAGGTCTTGTTAACTCAAAAAACTTTACAGTAAAAGCCATACTCATGCACTAGGGGGCTAATTAGGGGCAATGTTAGGGTCTTTATTCCATGTGGACTGGAAAGGGACTAGGGCTGCACAATGTTTTTATCATTTGCCGCCAAAAGGCAAAAGATGGCAATGGTTCCTGTGCCTGTATGCGTTTGTATGTGTTTGTCTGTAGTGATTGCAAAATATTTTATGAACTACTGAACTTATTTTAATAAAACTCCCAGAATCATTGTAATCATTGGAGATAAATACACAGCTTATTCCCTTTTAGAGTCAACCTGATTCAAAATAGTCACCACAACTTATAGAAATTAGCAAACACAAAAGTGGCTATAACTCAGTCAATTATACAGGTATGGAGGTGAAATTCTGTGTGTTAGTAGCTAAGAGTCATTCCCAACACATACTACAAGAGCTAAATGATGGCACATGATCTTTGTTTAAAACTTTATCTATAAACTATTGTAGTCGATACTAGCTGTCTGTTAGCAACTCATCTCATGAACCACTTGACAGATTTTAGTTAAACTTTTAGAAAGTAATCACTGGAAATACCTCTAACAACTTCTAACCTTCTGAAGTTAACCCAAAGCAAAATGTCTGCTTCGGCTGACTGACCTTAGAAAATACAACAATAGGGATAACTCAACCAATTTTACAGATATTGTGCTAAAACGTGGTATGACCATAGATGAGAATCATCCCCAAAACATACTTTGAGTGCTACACATTGCACAAGATTTTTGTTTAAAACGATGCCATCAACAGTCTGTTGAGTCAACTCTGTCTGTTAGCAAAATACCTCATGAACCATTGGATAAATTTAAAGGAAACTTAAAAAGTTATCATTGGATGTAGATTTACAATCAATCAACTTTTCAATCCATTTCAAGATGGCTGCCATATCTAAACAACATTAGCAAACACAAAAATGGCTCTAACTCTGGCAGTTTAATAGACATTGAGCTCAAATCTGATGTTGAGTTAATTGAGAGTAATTTATAACACATAAACAACATGAACAATAACTGAATGTTACTAAATGGTATAAAAACCTCTGATTGTTGGATGACCTCTTTTTATCTGAGCAACTGCCATCCAAAAAACAACTTATAGGAAAGAGATTTGGATATAAAAATGGGAAGACCTTGTTCTAAATGTTAACCAGTATCTGTAAAGAAACTAATTTGGCTTTAATAGAATGGACATTTTACTTAATTTTTAAAAAGAATTACCAATCAGTTTAAGTGACCTTGGGGGGGTCACCTTTATCCATCATTTATATATGTTGGGACAATATTCTGACAAGATTCTTTGTACTTTCTGTTTGAAGGAACGGGGAAAGGTCGGCGTGATCTTCAACGTGGGAACGGACGACATCACCATTGAGGAGAGCGCGGTGATGGTGAGCGACGGCAAATACCACGTGGTGCGATTCACGCGCAGTGGCGGCAACGCCACTCTGCAGGTGGACAACCAGCCAGTCATTGAACGGTTCCCCTCAGGTAGGAACAGATTCCACTCATCCAAGGACTAAGTGTTGAAACAGAGCTATGAAGTACTGAATTTTTCAAGTTGGATAACACAAAGGAGGGAGAGAAAAAATGAGACACATATAATTCACCTTCCAAAGTGCTACTAAAAGTGATTTAAATTTTAGTTTATTTACTACAATCCTAAAACAATCTGCAGTATAATCTGTATTACAATCTGTATTATTCTGTGTGATTAAGTCAGGCTTTGGTTCAAAAAGCATGAGGAACCATACATCTTTCCTGAGGCGAGTAATCTCTCCTCTAAGAGCATCAACTCTCTGCAGTTAGTCTACCATTGTAGCCCCTGGCACTGTGAAGCCAGGACTCAGTGCAGGTCAGCGGAATACCAATACGCCAGTGAGGAACAGAGTTCAGAGGGCCGTGGAAGTGACGTTTATAAGTCATTCCTGGGCTTGACAGTATCCAGATGAGTCACTGCTGAGAGGGTGCTAATCCTCCCAAAAAACTTGTTGTTTAACAATATTCACTCTTTTCTTTTTCTGCCTGAAGTTTAAGGCTATTTTCAGTAGTGTAGAAGCTCTCATTTAATTTCTCTCTCCAATGTGTTTCCGCCTTTGTACATGGTTGTTCAAAGGAAAGCGTTTCTTTGTTCCCAACATGAATTTGCATGTGGTAAACACCAGGCTATAATCTGGACCCTGCCTGCATTAATGATGATGTAGAAACTGAACGAGCTGAATGCAAAATGAGCGCTGTCAATATCACTTTCCATCCCCATTGTCTTGAAAGAGCTTTCTGCGTAATATCATTGTTTAAATACAGCAGGGAGAGCGCTGCTAATGTGGCCATGATATTTGCTCTTGTTGACATACAGTATAGAGCAAAGAGAAGGTGACATTCTCTTTCACAGCAGTGATCCCATATTTTGTGGCTCAGTTTAGGCATTGAGGGAAGCGTATTCTCTGGCTCATCCATCAGCACAGCGAGGCCAGACTGAGGGGCATGCATCACAGCCAGAGGAGGAAGCGCCCTGTGACAGTTCACTCTTTTCACTTGTTATTATGATGGAAATGGAGCCCTTTTTGCCACAGCGCAAGCCGATTAGAAAATAACAGCCGAGCAGCCTGTTAACACTGGCATGCTAATGTCATCATCCAAAATCTATGCTTTGTTTCATCAAGAGAAATTAATGCACAGCCCATAATAAATTCTTTTTATTCCTTTTCCCTTCCGCCTTCCCCCGCTGCCATTGTTGTCCTCATCAAACGATTCTTCCTATTTTCCTTCACCAATCGAGAAACGAAGAGTGCTGTTTTGTTGTTGTTAGTTTATCTGATGAGTCTCGTGTTTGTCTGTGGGGTGTGGGGGGAGGGGGGTGTTGAAGTTTTAGGGAGTTATAAGGACTAAAGGGAAGGAAACGGAGGCGCTTTGATTCATTTATGTGAACTATTTTTGGTGCACTCGCTTTGAAGGTTCCAGTCATTGGTGTCTGACTGGGCGGCGTCCTGGGGAAAACAGATATGTTGCACATTAAGAAAGCAAAACCTTGGCTGAGGCTGAGGCACAACAGGGTGGAGAAGTATGTGTGGGGACGAGAGAGGGAGTGAGAAAGGAAGGGGGTAAGAGTGGGGATTGCAACTTCCTGGCACTTGAGGTGCGCAGGATAAGAAAGTGAAGTGTTTTTTTGTAAGCAAAACAAAAAGAAACAGAGCTCTGTTGTTTCTGTGACCCAGACGAGAGAATTAGACATCTTCTTGTTCTCTAAATAGCTAAAGAAATATTCCCTGCTCACACTTTATAAATCTGCTTAGACCTAATTTTTGTTTTTTCGAAAGAGTATTATTGCTGTGTTGTCTCAGCTCAGCTTTGAAACCATCTCAGGGTCTCCCTGGAGACAGATTTTTAAAATGCCTCAAGATTCCTTGAAGAAATGCATATCATTCAGACTAAGATCATCTTGTGTTGAGAAATAAAGGAGTTGTAGCTGTTTTGCTCAAACCTTGAAAAGAATGGTATATGCAGTATCATGAGATTATGTGTTGTAAATGACTCTCAGCTACTACCACATCATTATCATTTATCAATATTCTGTAGAACTGACTGAATTATAGCCATTTTTGTGCTTTTAAAGGAGGAGCTGGTTGTGATGGCCATCTTGAGTTGGATTGGCTCCAAAAGTTAATCAGTTGTGTAGGTGCATCCAATATTTATTTCCTGGAAGTTATATTATAATCCATCTAGTAGTTCACGAGATATTTTGCTAACAGGTAGACAAAAAACACACAGACAGGGGCAAAAACATTATTGTCTGCTTTCATGCTTCAGCAGTGGGGAAGTCAAAAAAACTGTTCAGATTTGTTCATAAAGGTACCTCCAATTGGGCGTTCGGTTAGGTGCAACAGCTACCAGATTTGTCTAATCTCTGACAAAATCAGGAAATGCAGGCCTTCCCCAAACGGAATGTTGTGACCTACATGTGGCTATCCAGTTGGTTTTAAGGCCTTTTCAGTACTCCATACATACAGTGATTTCTCGTCTCCAAAACCACAGTTTGAGCAACGTAAAACTTCCCAGAGGACGTGAGGACAAAAGTAAGAGACGTAGAGATAAAAAAAATAATAATAAAAGATAAACCTCACAATAAAACAACATAAAATTGTACTTCCTTTGCAAATGTGTCTTTAAGCAGACTACAACCAAGGCCTGAACAGTTAATGCCTGTTAGAGTCGAAAGCATTTGCACAGTTTTACTCACAAGGCCTCGATTAAGGTCTCGACTCGCCAGCAGCAGCCGGTCGCGAGCGGATGATTTGGAAAGACAAGATGTTGACAGCAAACACAGTCGTCACGGGTCAGGCCCATTCAGCGGCCCAGCAACACGTCTTCTGATGTCCCACGAAGTGATGTTTGTCGTCCTGAGGGAGTCTGGGTCTGCAGATGTTTTGGTCCGTGTCTGATTCTACGTGTGACAGTGCGCGCGTCTGTCTGCGTACATTGCTTCCGTATCATGTTTTTCTGGGCCTTCTGTGTTTGTGCACACACGCATCCACGCACTTGACAGACAAAGAGCAGACAAAAAGTGTCAGAAGGGTGCCGGGCCGGCTAATTCCATATGTCAGGTGTCCCCGGTGGGTGCTGCAGCAACAGTTATCGCCCCGCCCCGTCTCGCATGTTCCACAAATGGCAGACTGGCTCAATAAATCCAGCCCTGCATCACCCTGAGCACCGCCGACTGGCCACAGATAAGCAGGCCGATGCCATATAATGCTATAATGGTGCAATTTCCAACCCAATTTTCCCTTATTCTTCAAGAACAGTCCTCTCTGGTGGCTCGAAGAGAGCACGTTATTTTCAGATACACAACTTAACTACAACATAACAGCTCGGTCAATGTTCTAAAACAGAATGTTTTTGTTCAGAAGAGGCCGTCTTTCTCTTATTTTTCAAAACAACATCCTTTTTGTTTTGTAGGAGTGAGGTGACATTTATTCCACAAAAGATAGTTTTAAAGGTATGACAAGTTGCTGTGGTTTGGAAACCAAAAGAAAATAGAACTCTGCATTACATCTTGGGCTCTCAGCTTTTGTTTCCCACCATAGCTTTGAAATGTTGAATCTATTTACTGATTTGGTTTAGCTAATAGAATTCAATCTAATGGCTAAGTGTAAATAAGATGTAATTTGTTAAGTAACAATAATGCCAGAGTTAAATTTGATGAATTCCTGTCACTTACTTCCCACACTGTTGAACTGCACTATTGTGCTTGTTTTCACTTGTGGTCAAAGTAGCTTTAAGTATGTGCATCATCATTAAATACTAACAAGTAGTTTAGCAGACAGAGACACATACTGTGGAGAAACACATGGAGGAGTTTTTCACACATCGGTTGTTCCTTCTTGCTGTTAAAAGAAAATCCATCCTTGTGAGGCCATCACTGTCGTTCTTTGGTAATTTCCACAGCCCAAACAGAAGCAACTCAGCGGTGAGTGGCTTTCACACAGTCAGCTGGGTGAAAACAGTGTTGTTGGTATGAAAACTTAGAACAGCAAAACATATTGATCTATGCATGAAATTTGAAAGAGAAATAACTTGTATGTCTACTTTTTAAGCACTATTGCTTTGCTTTAAAGGACAACTCTGGCTTTTTTACTGTGGGGTTCTGTATAAAAGCTATGAACAATTGATATTACACTTGTGTAAAGGCTGAGTCAGCATTCACACTATTGTTTTCCGTTTATTCCTGTATATTTTTTGCAATCTAGTAACTTTGGCATGGTTTATGCTAATTTAGCCATTTATATACCAAAACATTCAGTTCATTCAAGAGATGGGTGCTATCACTTTTTTCCTCATAAAAATACATTGAGAGCTGTTCAATATCTTAAAAAAAACATTGTTCTCTTTGAAATCTGCTTCATCATACTTTCAGCTAATCTTTTGCTACTTATAGATAGCATTTTGCTATTTTTAGCTTTGAGCTAGCATTTTGCTACAGGCTTTTAACTAATCTTTTGCTATTTTTAGCTTTTTCTTAGCCTTTTGTTGCATTTGACTGTTAGCTAGTGTTTTGCTCCTTAAGCTAAACGCTTCTTTTAGCTTTCAGGGTTTCAGGTTTTTCAGCAAATTACAGCCAAGTCATTCAGCAGTCATATCGGTGAGTGAATGTACACTATTTTCACAGAAAATGCATTTTCTCTAGTTGTAAATTGCTGTTTTGAAAGACCTCAGTTTGGAGAAAAACAGTTTAATTCTGACCAGACTGATCATCTAACAAGTGACCAAAGTGGATTGCTGCCATCTAAACTACAGTTTAAAAACTTTCATAGTGATTCTTGCATGACTTTTTTTTACAATTTTACACTGCCAACAGTTTCCCATTACATGGTTATATACAAAGAATCATGTGGTCAATTGCAAGCTCAAATAGTGATGTCAGCAGCTAGCTGTAGCACTTCTAATGCAGCCTGGGTCAAATGTGGCTGCAATTTTATAATATTTCTGCCATAGTATTTACGGAAGAATTCAAGCAATGCAAAACTAATAATACTTTTAAAGGTTTAAATAATAGAATTTGCATGAAACGCTACAAAATTTAGAAGATTAGAGTTGTTTAAATCTCCCAAGAGCGCGTGTCCTCAAATGGGGACATCGGCTTGCCTGAATCATAACATCTTATTCTGTTAAACCTACACGTTTTCTTTATTAAGGACACTTGAGGTTAAGCTCTCAGAGGGTTAAGAAAGTTGCAATCCACTTTAGTTTTGGCTGTGTTCAGAGTAGCCATTAGCTTGTCAATTCAGTCAGAAATAAACTTTCTTTCTCAAAAGTGAGGTCATTCAATGAGCTATCTTCAACAGGTAAGATATTTATTCTTCATAATCTTTCCACAGAACCCCACTTCAAAATGTTTTTAATATCCTTTTAATTACTTGAAGCATCAATAACAGGCTATTTTTTGTCACTCAGTTGTTCATATAAGTATTTAATGTCATGGTTAGTGCACAACTACTATTGCAGGGGAGGCGATGTTCTCTCATTTTTCCCTTCAGTTTTCTGTAACTAGTTGTATACTCACTCCTTTATATTAACGTAAATCAAATTAAGCACAGCTGATGCATAAAAACCTATCAGATTAATTTTTCAGAGCTGTTGTGTCGGTGCTCTGGCTGTTCATGGCGCTCACACGTTCAGAGGGGATGTCAGCTTTAGCGAGGAGGGGCCTGCTACAGCATTAATCCCCCTCTTACAAGAAGCCAGCTGCCCTTTCAGAAGCTGCTCCAGAAACAGATCACTAGCCAGAGAGAAAACCAGGGGAGAAAATGTTTGAATGAGACGTGTGGGGTTTTCTATATTGGTTTTGTATGAGTGAATGTATAGTTATATTATATACAGTGTATTTAGCATTGTGTAAAAGGTTTGAGCCAACGCTAGTTTCTTTAAAATTGGCTTCCAAGGAGCCCTACCTTCTTGTAATTTGTAAGGTGGTCTTGAGCAACAATTTCATAGTTTTTTTTTAAAGGGTCTTTCATTATTTTTGTTTGTGCATTTGTTGTTTTGGGGTTTGTTTGTTTGTTTGTTTGCTTTACTAATTTTAAAACAGTTATTGTACCTGGCCCTTTCCAGTGCAATTTCTTTCTTTTTTTAACCACCTCACACTTACATATGACTCATTCGAGAAAAGAAGGCATCTTAACAAAAGGATTATGCAATTATATCAGCACATAAAAAACTTAGCCAAAACAGTTTTATTAAGTCTTTAGGCACTTTGTCATGAATGTTCTGTAATAAAAACACATTAAGTGTTGTTTTTTTAATGGTGTAGCAGGAGTAAAGTTGGATTTTTGCACCAACAAAGTTGTTCTGAATGAGTTATTAGCTGAAAGATTGGTATTTCTCATTAATATGTGGAGTGCATCAATAAAAAAAAATAGGAAAGTTGACAAATGGAGGGCTAAAATAAATGGCAAGCCTAAAGAGCTGTCTATGGTAGATCAGTATCTGAACATATGTTTTTAAGGCCACCTCTACACTGGATGATGACCCTGCAACCAATTAGAACATAATCTAGATAGCAACAAATTTCAGAACCCTTCAGTGTGAAGACAGTCATGTTGTTACTATAATCTTAGTACTCAACAAATAGGTTTTACCTGCTATTTTTCACATCTTTGAGTTGTTGTCCTGCACTCTCACCATTCTCCATGTGCCCATCTTGGCATGACTGTCTTGGATGGAGTCTGGATGAAGCTATGCAATAAAATATTACACCATGGTAGCCTGATGTTACATCTATGAGTATCAGGTCTGCACTTGGTTGTTTTCATGACCATGTCACAATCCCAGTCGTAGTCTAA
>JAOXNZ010000199.1:19160343-19173842 GCA_028566095.1 Kryptolebias brasiliensis
GCGACCTGTCCAGGGTGTCCCCTGCCTCTCGCACAGTGACTGCTGGAGATAGGCACCGGCTGCCTGCGACCCGGAATAGAGAAGCGGCTAAAGAAAATGGATGGATGGATGGATAGATACAGCCGATAAAGGCGGTTGAGCAACTGGTTTTCCTCTATTCCTCTTTAGTACTTACCTTTATTTTAGGACATATCTAACAATATGCATTCCTTAAAGGAATGATAGGCTATTCATTTCTTTCTGTTTTGCATAGATTTAAAATCATTGTGTGCTGAATTCTTTGGTTCTTAATCAGTATGTTGCCACTCACCTCTGTTTGCCTGGAAAAACACACATCAGCATATGGTACACACACTTTTGATTGACTCAGCATTTATTACTCTGTCACTTGTGAATAACAAGCGATGTGCCACAGTGTTCTACATTTAATCTCCAAGGCATAAACTCACTGGATTACCAGGAAATGAAGAATAATGCACAAGTATAATGGAGTGAAAGTAAACAGGACAAATTAGAAGTGAACTGAAGGGTTAGATTTGAGACAAAATCAGAACCAGGATCGAGAAGAAAAGGAGGCAAAAGAACAAAGGAGACAAGAAGACATGAAACAGTGGACAGAGTCAAATCCTGAAAATATTGTTATGCGCAATCTTATGCTATATTGTAAGCTATAACACCCAGAGTATGTGTGGTGAATGACTCTCAGCTACTACCACACCAAATTTTAGTTCAATATTTGTAAAACTGACTGAATTAAAGCCATTGTTGTGTTTCCTAAGGTCACTTAGCCGTGGTGACCATCTTGGTATGTGTTGGGACTAAAAGTTATTCAGCTGTAGATGTACATCCTGTGATTACGTTCTAGAATTTTCATTAAAATCTATTCAGTGGTTCATTTGATATTTTGCTAACAGATAAACAGGGTTGACTCTAATAGGTATTGCTAAGATTTTAAGCAAAGATCATGTGCAATAAGTAACAATTCAATTTAAATTCAGTCTATTTGTATAGTGCCAAGTCACAACAAAAGTCGTCTCAGGGCACTGTACAAAAACATTTACGTACATTATAAAGAGCCAATTAGTAAAAGTTTTCAGACTACGGAAGCCAGCAGATTGAGTTGAATTAATGCAATCTAAGTATGTGTTGTGAATGACTCTCACCTACTACCACACCAAATTTGAGCTCAATATTTGTAAGACTGACTGGATTAAAGCCATTTTTGTGTTATCTAAAATCAGCTAGCTGTGGCAGACATCTTTAATTGGAATGGCTTCAAATGTTGTAAATGTACATCCAATTATTATTTCCTGAAAGTTTCATTAAAATTTGTGCAGTGGTTCATGAGATGACTTGTTAACAGACAGCAGGGTTTACTCCAACAATTAATGCTGAAGTTTTAAGTAAAAGTTTCACGTAATAAAAAGCATTTGAAGTATTTATTGAGAATGACTCTCAGCTACTACCACACCAAATTTTAGGATAATAGTTGTAAAATTGGCAGAATTTTTGTGTTTTCTAAGGTCAGTTGGCTGTGGTGGCCATCTTGAATTGGGTTGAGACCAAAAGTTAATCAGTTGTAGAAGTATATCCAGTGATTATTTTCTGAAAGTTTTCATCAAATCTGCTCAGTATTTCATTGACTCCAAAACAGGTAATGGCATAATTTTAAACAAAAATCCTGTGCTTTTCACCTCTTGACAATGGGCGATAAAAATGGAGAGAGAGAGGAAAGTGGATGATAAAAAGGTTGGTGAGAATGGGGCAAGGAGGTTGCTATAGCCACACAAAGATCCAAATGAATCTTGGCAGGAGGGTGAGAAAAAGGACAGAATGAAGCGTGGATGAAGGATTGTTTGAGAATAAGGGACGGACAAGCCAAGAAGGGAAGGAGAGGGGCGAGCAAGAACTGAAGAATAAGAGAGACAGACATGGGAAATTGATTACAGAAAGAGTGGTGGAAATAAGAAAATAAATTCAACGGAAAAGCGTAAAGCAGAAGGAAAAAGGGGAAGAGGCGATTTCCCGTATGTAATGTCCAATCCCCGCCACTGGAGGGTGATAATGAGAATCAATACACTCTCAATGTGATTCAGAAGCTAAGAGGAGGGAGCAGATTTAGTCAGGTTTTGCAAACCATCCACCAGCAGAAAGATATAACACACACATACACTTCGAATTGATTTATCTGCTCCCATTGTTTGTCTTTTTACCTTATTTTGAGTAAATCGATGTTTTTCTGCCCCCCCTTCCACATCAGCAGCCCCACCACACCCCCGTCTGGTTTCTCCCTCTGCACTCCCGGCTGCCAGCAGCATCTGTTTCTCCCGCTCTAATTTAGTGATTGCAGCAGAGTGCCCGTGTCATTACTAAAACAGGCTCGTATTAGAGCCGTAATTGCTGCGCTGCTTTCCCAGAAAGCATGAGCAGAACCACGCTAATCTTAAGTGCAACATGAAAACATACCTGTAATTGGTGCTCTGTGGGTTTTCTTGTAATCTGGAACAAATTGCGTTTCAGGGGATAAAAAAAACATCATCTGTTATCACCAGTAGACCACAAAAAAATAAATAAGTGAATGTAATTTGAAAAAGCAGGGACATTATCAAGGATTTCAAGTCAATAAAAACTAGTGGAAAATGTAACAAATATTGACATTTTTTTTACTCTTAGCAGACCTACTTAAAGGCCTAGCATTGATGGAATGCATATCGCTCGCTGTCTTTCACACCAGAGTTTTAGACTAAGATCATTTAATATTGAGAAAGTACAAAGTTGTATCCATTTTAATCAAAACTCTATGTAAAATCTTGTGCGAGGTCTCACGTCACCTGTTAGCATTCAGAGTATGTGTTGTGAATGACTCTCAGCTGAGGTATATCCATTTTTGTGTTTTTAAGGTCCAGTAGCTGTGGTGGTCATGTTGAATTGGGTTGACACCAAAAGTCAGTCAATTGTAGATGTACAGCCAATCATTTCTAAAAGTTTCATTGAAATCCATCCAGTGGTTTAAAAGATATTTTGTTAACAGACAGAGTTTACAACAGCAGTTAATTTTATAGTTTTAAGACAAAAAAAAGGTGTTGTGACTGACTCTCAGCTACCACACCAAATTTAAGGTCAATCTGTAAAAATGGCTGAATTATTGCCAGGTTTGTGTTTTCCAAGGTGGGTTGACTGTGGCAGCCATCTTGAATTGGATCGAGTCTAAAAGTGTTCTAGTTGTACACCTAATGATTACTTTCCGAAAGTGTCTTTGCAATCCATTAAATGGTTCATGAAATATTTTACTAAAAAACATCAAGGTTAATTCCAATAGTTAATGGTTTTTAAAAAACAGATTCCCAACGATCCGTTTGCACTCAGAGCATAAACTGTCAGTCTCAGCTACTACCACACCAAATTTTAGCTCTACAAATATTTCTATAAATCATGGAAACACTAAAAATCTGTTTTCAGATAAGTTATTTTCTATTAGCCTTACCTGTGTCAGTTCTCAAATTTAAGGGCAAATATCTATAAGTCCTGACAGGTTTTGTGCAACATCCATGTGCTAAGTATCTTTCATTCCTCCATTTCCCTGCCTTTCTTTTTCCATTAAGTTCTCATTATCCTTTTTGAGGTGCCCTTCTTCCTCTCACACAAACAGCTGCATGTCTTCACACACAATAATGTGTGCATGTGCAACCGCATCTCCTCTTTGTGTGTCAGCCATTTTTGCCCAGGCAGCCAGGCAAGCAGGCGTGGGTAGAGATAGAGAGACCCCTGGGGAGAGGAAGTAGGTACTGCAGAAGTGGAAGGTGGTCTATTTTAGATCTCTGCAGCAGCACAGGGCTGTGGAGAGGTGGGGTAGAGTCAAATCAAAGTGTATTTTAAAGAGGATGCAGGGAATATGCTTCAGAGCCCAACTCTTTGCTGCCGAGACAACAATCCCATGTTGTTTTTCTTTTTTGTGTTGTGGTGCTCCAGCATTTAGAGGTTGTTCAGACTTGTTGTTCAGACCACCTCTGAAGGTGGTCGGAGGGGGAACCATTTTAAGTGTGCATTGAGGACCTGTGTTCATCGCCATCCAAATGGAATTTGATAGCTAAGAACTGTTTTTAACCATAAGTCTGAGCAACTGCTTTATGTTACAAACGTCCAACAGAACCCTATCTTGGATTTCCATCCAGAACTTCTCACAGCTGCATTCTTGAGAGTCATTGTCTAAGTTTAGCACTCTGATTTTTAGCTTATAGTCTGCAAAGATTGCCATTTGACATAGAGAATAACTCCTAATTAAAACCGTGACATTGTCACAACATCAGCCTTCATCAAACCCCCTCCTACCCCAGCCTGGTCACCATCAGCCCCCTCATCTCTCCTAATTCCATCTCTATTGACGGGACTGGAGATGCATGCAGTGTGACCCCGAGGTTGATTGAAGTGAAGTGAGGGATAATAAGTTTGCACAGCAGCGATGAAGCTTCTTTGACACGCTGATGAAGTGCTGCTAATTGCCAAGTGCCAATGAGAAGTGCTCCATTAATGCATGAGAAGGAGGAAAAAAATAAATAAATAACTGAGTGCTGAGAAAAAAACAGCGCACTGACAGATTCACTTAATCCGTTTTGCTACAGGTGAAGAAGACGAGTCTGATTCTGGGTAAAGTGATGCTCCAGGGCCAGAATACCACACTGTTGTTGAATTTCAGACATGGCGATTCGCTAATCAGCAACTTTGTGTTTGCAATGGGAACTACAATACGCTTTCCTTGAGAACAACCATGAAATTTGTTTTCTTTGTACTGTCTGATTATCTCATGCTCTTTTATGTAAGAACAATCAATGCTTTAATGCTGACTCCGAGATGTCTTGTTCTGCTTTCTTCTTTCACACTGTTGTACTTTTGTTGACTGCTGGTTTTCTACCTGATCCCTGCTAATGCTCCTGTAACCTGCTTTTACTTTACAGACAGCTTTAAGTTTCAAAAATGTAACCCTACTACATCTAAATAACTCATAAATCTGTTTAACATGTCAGTAGATATTTTTTTTTTTTGTAAAATAATAATTTAAACTCAAGGTAACTAGAATGTTGTTAACCTGTCTAACCAAACAAACCAGACCAAAAGAAAAAAAAAGCACATCAAGTTCTTCCTGTCCTAACTAAAGCTGATTTAAAGTACATTAACCTGCTAAATATTTGCAGTGTTGCCCTTCTAACCTCTAACTTTTCAACTTCCAGATCTGCTTTTGTAACCTTTCTCAATTTGTCTTCTCCAAATTTCTTAAAGGGAACATTGATAATGAGCGCCTGGCACTTGCTAGACAAAGAATCCCCTTCCGATATGGTCGGGTAGTTGACGAGTGGCTATACGAAAAAGGTAATAAAATCCCTTTAACTCCACTAATGATCTAACCGCCTAACCCACCGTTAACCACATCTCTGGAGGAGGTGCAGTGCCATGCAGCAGGGGCATATGTGATTTGGCTCATGAACTTTAAACTTTAGGACCCCTATGAACCAATAAGTAGTGGGGAAACTCAACTGGGAAAGAGGGATTTTCAGGAGAAACATTGCATTCTTTCTTATTTAGTTGGACTTCTACTTCAGAATCAGAGCGGTTTAGATGCAGTAACAGGCATCTAGCCAAAATTCAAGTATAGTTTTTTTAATCTAATACCAAACTCAAGCATTGGTGTGCTTGTATCCAAGAGACCTTATCCAAAGCACCTTAAACTGGGGCTGCATCTCTTCAGAGACCTAACCTCCAAATAACCCAACATAACCCCTAATAACCTGACCACGTGGAAACAGCCTTCTGCTTCTTTCCTGTGTCTTTTGTTGGCTGAATGTGAACTTGTACTGAACACGTTCAATCACTCATTGTAACAAAACAACAACAACAGAAAATAAATTAAAAAATAAGTATGATTCTCATTTGGATTGGTAGAATCAGAACTCCCCCCTCTCTCCCCCCATTGAAAGTCACTAAAAGTTAAAGGGACTGTTGAAGTGTTTGCTTTGTAGTAAATCTATAATTATTGCACCATCTGGGCACCATTTTCTCGTCTTGCATTATGCATTAGCAGCGCCCTAAGATTTGAATGTGGTCCCATAAAGTGATGATTCTTTAACCCTTTGAGTGGCGAACGTCCCAGTCTCTTTGTCTTGTGCCGTGTTTGTGCTGCTGAAGGTGGTTGATTCTTTACAAAAAAAAAGGAAAAGAAAGACATAATAGGAAAAACACTACATCCCTACAGGGGTATCTGTAGATATGTTCAAGTTGTATTTTGCATTAGCATAAATTAAGTGTTTCAACTCAGTTGGCTTTGGGGGTTCCTTTAAAATGGTTCTCTGAAGTGCAACAGACGCAAGGATGAATTCTAAAGATAAAATCTGTGTCCAAGACAAAAAAAAAAGAAGCATTCATGCAACAGACGAACAAGCTAAATGAACGGCATGCATATTTATTTCATGGAAACAAAACAGTCTTTGCATTCATATTCAGCTCTTTTCAACTGACTTCTTTGCTCTCCCGTGGTGAAACGGTGAATGCACCATTGCTGAGAGTAGTTAGGACAGAAATCCAAAATTAAAAGACTTGAAAGATTAAGGATAAATACCATAGTGGGTCAATAAAAAATTACTTACCCACTTATGAAATGATTTATACAAAAAAAAGAGCTTAAAACTGAATATATTCCCCTTTTGTCTATAGTATATGTTATTTTATAGGTATGATGGGTATTTAGCAATTGGAGTAAAAAAAAATACCCTAACAAATTTCATGTTAAGGCTTTGATTGTTTTTAAACAAGGGAAGTTGTTTTTTGTTAATATATTACATTTATTTAAAATAATTTGTCATACAAACATCTTGGATTGAAGACACAAAGTGTTTTTTTAATTTTTAAGACATTCTTTCCATATTACTGTAGTAAATAACAATGAATAGAATTGGCGGACATTTTCGAGCTCAAAGGGTTAAAGAGGTTTGCTTTTCTAAAATGAAGTGAATAGGACCTAAACCTAAGAAGCTTCAAAGCAGAATCTAACCACCTAACAGCAAATCAAACTCCACACTAACCACTGAGGGCTTCTCTTGTGCCTATCCATTCTCTGTCATCTTGAATTGGAAGAAAATCGGCAAACATTTCCAGTGTTATGATGCTGATGATAAATTCAGAGAGTCCTCAGTTATAACCTTGTTATAAATGATGTTTAACTTTTAAACTGAAACTGGATGGATGTCGGTGTTTGGAAGAACTTGGACAGGTCACAACGATCAATGAAGAACTAAACAAGAAGTTAAACATGTTCTAACCCCTGCTAAAAGAAACAACTCTATAAGCGACAACAGATCTAGATTGTCCTCCCTCCATTTAATGCTAAACTCAGAGGGTTAAAACGAAGCAAATGGCTGAACCCCAAATTTAACACATCTGCTCTGGATAACTGCAGCAAAATGTGTTTAAATGAAGGTCCCTTTAACATTTATTGTTTTCACCGTTGAGGAAATGCAAATGTTGTAGTTTTTGTGTACTCTTGTGTGTGTCAATTGTTAAGACCTCCTTCACACTGGATGATAACCTAGTGATACTCTGCACATTCTATTAGAGTGTGTCTGGATTATGGTGAATTTGGAAAACCTTCAGTGTTAAGACAGTCATGACACTGCTACACTCTTTGTACTTGGCAAATACATAGGTCTACCCTACTATTCTTTATGTGTCCAAGATGCTCTCCATGTCCATGACCATGCCCCAATCATGGTCGTAAACTAGACATGAGGCCGATGTGGCCAAGCCATGCCGATGGGCGTGGGCTCTTTATTGTGTGTACTCTGCCACCACGCCCCACTCAGGACCCCAGTATGCTGCCATTACAATAAATAACTGTGTTCTTGATATGTGCATCCAGACCTTGTTAAGACCCTGTAAAGACAATCCAAGCTCTGGCTGATTTTTTGTACACCATTGCAGGACCATCATCCCATGTGAAGGGGCCTAAGTAAGTTAAGTGGTGTATTTAAATGTGGCCATGTGTTATAAACAGCCTGCATCATTTATTCTGACATAGATGCTTCAGGTTGTGTTGGCAATTTTAATTTTTTTTCTCATGTTTTTGAATATATTCGTAGAGATTTTGATAATAGAGCAGAAACTAATCAGCCCTGTGGGTCCTATCTTCAAGTATCTTTTTTGTTTTAGTGTGTTTTATTAGTTCATCAAAAATTAGTCATCCTACACTTTGGTCAAACTTTGTTAGTACTATCACAGTGTCATTGAAAGAGTTTTGCTACTGCACTCACAAGTGGACAGAAGCAAAATAAGACTGCTAATTGCTCACTTTTGCTCTCACAAATCAGTATTTTGGTCACACCAGGATGTAATGGAAGTCATTGGAGCCAGGAGTGTCCTATTGGAGAGCTGTGCTGTGGCTCTACGCTGTCTCTCTGGATCTCATTCTGAGCCCTTATCCAATCTCCCATACTGAGGGGGAGGCAGATCAGAGTGAGCATCTCCTGCCCACTCTTTGCCCACTGACTAAATTCAAAACGGCAGCAATTACAAAGGCCCAATGGAGGGGAAAAAATCTCAAGTCCCAAAAGTTTTCAACAGCTCTGTCTGAGACAAAACTTACCAAGATGTGTACCCTTTTCCTTGTGATGGATCTGTCATTCCAGGTTTTCTCCTCTATAACAACCTCTCCTAACCCTCAGTCTCATTTAATCCTTGTCTTTTTTTTTCCTTTGATTTTAAACAACAGCTTTTACCAAAATAACATTTTATGTTTTATCCATTCTAGAATGCAGTAATACTTTGCAGTTTTCTTATCTCAGTAGGGCATTCTTATTATTGAAAGTGTATCACCCAAAAGTGACTTCTTTAGAAGATGAGCCAACAAAACTACCGAAAGTATGAGCTCCTGTTGATCATGTTTTGTGTTGAGTTACACATGATTTCGAGAGGAGCACCAGGATATCAGGTCTGTAAGGCCAAAAAAGCAAGCAGATGAACCTGGTTTACAGTTCAGTGTTTAACAGTTTTGTGTTAACTCCCTCAGAACCAACTCAAAAGGCAATCAAGTCCTACTTGGTGTAAGGCCAGAGCCCAAATTAAACCTCCAGGCCAGGCTTCAGTTCAGACCCCACTATTCATGATCCCCACTTGATTTCATACATTCATTCACATCTGGCTGCAGTCAGGTCTGCAGAGAGCAGATCTGTTTGCGTCCATATTTCAGCATCTCTGTGATGAGCACCGGCTCCCACTGAGTTATTATCTTGTCTTCCCATTTGATCTCTCTGCACCATTATGGCACCATTTGAGAGAAATAGGGGGAAACTGAATGAATTTAAACATGTTTGCTCATGAGTGGAGAAGTGGCGGCAAGAAAACGGCAAGAAAGTAGGGGCTTGTTTGTTATTTCATGGTTTCCAACCGTGAAATGGCCTAAAAAAAACCAGCAAAGTTTCAGTTAGAGGAGTAAAAAAGAGAGAAAAGATTGTCCCCAGCTATTTTTTGCTATCTCTCCTTGTTTCTTCCTCTACGGTATCACATGATTAGGATCAACATACAGATAGGGGATCAGATATAGAGCCACGTCTGATTAAATCCAATTTTCTCTCTCCAGAGACCTGCATTCTCTTCCACAATCTCTGAGCCCATGTTGCTTTTTAGGACCTTAGGGGGAGCAGACTGCCTCCTAAAGCTTTCAGTCCACAGTATCTTCATACCACATTTGGCCCCACATTTCTATTGTCAAACACAATTAATTCTGTTTTACTTGGACCAGTCTAACGCCTGAGAAATTAAATGGTGAAAATGCTCTTAATTACCAAAGAGAGCCTTGTGCTGAGAAGATAACTTTAAAACCCGTCATAATAGATTTCTTCAGCATCCCAACCCACCCCCATTGTGCTCTGCTCTTTTTTGACTCTACCCCTCCTTTTTCTTATTTGAAAAAGAAAATGACAGTGGAGGAGTTCTTGTTTGTTCATTTTGAAACTCAAGAAAAAAAATCTATAGGCACATGAAAGATGTGTGAACACAAACCTATAAAGACCAAACTTTCTGCTCTGCACGTCAGAAACAGGCCTGTTGTTGATAGAGGTGAATTCTGTGCCATTCCTCCTGCCCGCTACTCTGCAAAGAGAAAAACATTTCAGATAGAAGTACCTTCCAAACATATGGCAGCCCTTCTCTCCGTAAGATAACCGGAGTGGAAGGTGGATGAAAGAGGTGTAATGACGCCAGCGGTGGGTGAGAGATGTCGCACTCTCTTCAGCTACAGTCCTTTTCACGTCCCCTTGTATACACTTAGATCATCTGTTACCCCACCCCTAGTACCATCCTCCCCTTTCCCTCCAGCAATCACCTCCTCCAGGTTAGCTTCAAGCTGCCATCGCTCTTCTGTCTTCTCGTACAGTACATTCTGGGGGTTGTAGCAGACATGCAGCCATTATTTCACAGCCTCCGACAGGCAATCTGTGCATTAGCAAGCCGAGCGTGGCCCGGGCCCAACCCACTCTTTGGTTTGGCTCGGCTTAGTTGGTAATTACCGAGCACAGCTCATCTGAGACGAGCCATTTCTCTCTTAGTTTAGAAAAAAAGTTGAAGATGATGTCGCATTGATGCAAATCTGCTGCTTGAAATTTTGTCATTGCTCCTGTTGCTGCAGCAGCTTTTAGTGCAGCTTACTCTGGCTCAAAGGAGTGCGCTAAAAAGAATTTAGCTCTCTGTTTGTACATCAGACATGAGCTGTGCACCTTGTACCTAACTGATACCTGCTTTTTAGGTGAAGTCAGGTAATGCATCACGGTGAGAGAATCCTCAGGCACACATGAGCAATGCTTTTTACAATGGCTCCTTATACTTAAAGTAAGCATTTAAAGGAAAATAGAAAATGTAAAAAAATAAAATTCAGGTACAATACATATTTGTTTGATCCTTATTATTGTCTGCAGCTTCCTTGTTCGACTATGTGTTTCTTGTATTAGATGGTGGTCCTCAGAAAAAAAACTATTTACAAATTAAATCAGCAAATTAACAATCATGATTTGAACTGTGATGTAAAGCTAAAAAGCAGAGATAGTCAAAAAGATGAGTGGTATAGATTGCAAATAGATTGCTGTTTTGGCTGCAAAAGGAAACTACTCAAATCAAAAGTGCATGGAGAATATATTGAGACCTACAGTGCAACCTAAGCGGACAACAGTGAACCGATGTGCTAGTGGCTCCTTAAGCAGTACCTGTAAAGACTCCAAAGGACCTTCTAGAAACAAAAGGTGCAAAACTGTGAGAAACATTTTATCAAAATTATCTTGGTTGGTGTGGGGCAGAGAAAGATCTGTATGTGGTGCTACTCAGCAACAAAAGCATAAAATAATCCCATCTTAAATGGTACCATTCAACCAGTTTAGGTGGATTTTTCATATGTTGATGGGTCCCTCCGATATAGTCCAATGATCAAAATTATTTGGAGTAGAAAGTCAAAGGCAAGGGACAGGCTGACAGATGTCAATCAATATCCCATCTACTTTTCTTTAGCCCAGGAGTTAAAACTAAAGATTGTTAGAATTATTCAGATTAAAAGCTTCTGTTAGGTTTGTTGTTCATGTAGATCGATCAGTTTTCTTGTTTATGCCAGATATGAAGATTGGCACAGTGGAGCAGTGTTTAGCGATATCACCTCACAAAAAGATGGTAACAGGTTCACCCCTTAACCTTTTTGTGTGGAATTTGCATGTTCTCCCCATGCATATGTGGGATTCCTCCAGGCACAAAACATGCACATTAGTTCAATTGATAACTCTAAATTGTTACCAAGGTGTGACTGAGAGCGTGAATAGTTGTTTGTCTCGTTTGTCTCTATGTGGCCCTGTGATGGACTGGAGACCTGTCCAGGGTATATCCCGCTTCTCACACAATGCCTGCTGGAGAGTGGCACCAGGTCTCCTGTGACTTATGAAGGAAAAGTGGGTAAAGAAAATTGATAGATGAAGATGGTTGTAAGATTGTACTACTATTTTTAATGTCTTTTTTAATGGTGATACCCGTTATGAAAAGTTTAAGAACCACTGCTCCATTTTACAAAACTGTTAACATTTTTAGCAAACAAAAAAGTATAATTTATATTCTGTACCACAGAATATAAATTTTCTCAACTTCTGACTGGAAGCACATCTATCAGGGAGACTATTTCCTTATAGCTCCCCTTTGTAAATGCATACCTGTTTCCCTATATAGTATATGAACCCCTACTTTGGTCAAACAATAGGAACTCAGTAATATGCAGCTGGAAGTCATGAAATAAAAAGTAACCCTGTCATCAGCACAAAGTTAACCCAGTAATTAGCTGACTGCATTGAAAAATCAATTTTAGAAGTTAGAAGTGACTCCGGTGGTATTTAACATCCTCCCCATGAGGATGACTTTCTAGAAGTCGTTTTTTTCTCTTACCTTTCCATTGCACTACATAATGAACTCGTCCTTCTGTCTTTTTACAGTCTCACTCATAAGGCATGTCTTTTAACTGTACCATATATCTTTTTCATCCTATCAAACCTATTATCTCCTCCCTCGATGTGCTTTCTCTTCCTTTTTAGACTTTCAATCCTCAACAGCCTCACTCATCGTCTGTCCTCTTTGGTTTTTTTCTTACTCTTCACATTTCTCCGGTCCCCTTTTTCTCAGAACCAATACAAAATCTTCTCTATGAGTTATCTTTCTTTCTTATGCACTCAGTAGGAAAGCTGTACAGTGATAGAGGATAAAAAACACATTTTAATAGGCTTTTAACAGTGATGATTTAAATTAAATCTTTAAAACTAAAGTGTATGTTTTGTTTTCAGAGGCATCACTGAAGGAAGTTGAGAAAAAAAGACAAGCCAGTGTAAGATGTACAGTGGGAGGGAGTTCACTTCTCCCTTTGAATTGATTATCAGTCAGTTATGGAGTGGGCACTGCACGCTGCATTCCACTGTGCATTAAAAATGCAAAAATATCCACTCTTCACTTCACTTTACAAGATGCTGTGACATGCAGGGGTCATTAATACAATAACTCTGAAGGAAATCAAAGTTGGAGAGCTTCTGATCTCTCCACGGTCCTTGCAAGGCTATCAGCCACTAAGCACCCCCTTCCTAAGTTGATCTAGCTGAGGGCGGATGTGATTGCAGATGATAATGCCTCAAGCAATACCTGTGCTCGCTTTCTTTTACCCAGATGGCCTGTTTAAGCAGCAAAGAACATACTGGTCTGAAGTCAAGACATTAGTTGGATTGTAGAGCCAAAACTTCAGCAGCACTTCACAAGCAGGACTTTGACTCAGGGAACAATTTAAAATAGGCTGAAGAATATTAATACATGGTCTAGATAATCAACACTATGTGTCCTTCTCCACCCAGAGCAATTATACTCCACTTTGATGTGACAAATTTTACAGCCACTGTGTCTTACAGTCTATATACTCCTGTGGATTGGATGTTTATTCCAAGGATGTTCAACAGTCA
>JAOXNZ010000199.1:19175193-19187339 GCA_028566095.1 Kryptolebias brasiliensis
TAAACAAACCCATGTACAAAAAAGTGATGTATTGATACCTCAGAACATGCACACAAGGAATATCCCATAAGAGCTGCAGTTGTGAAGTTGTGCTACAACTCAGCCTTTTGGCAAACACAATTTCACCTTGTCAGAGTAGCTCTAATCCTTAAGTTTGCCTGTTTTTCTGCTTTTAATACATACATTTTAAGGACCAAATGGTCATGTTTTGCCCAAATCACAGTGGCAAGGTAATAAATCGTAAAGATGGTGGCCCAACAGTAACTTACATTTTTAATCTCAAAAGCAGCATGGCTGGACTCTTCTAGCTTTTGTAAACCATCTTAAGCATCTACATGTTGTCTTTTATGTCAAAGAGTCTGTGCCCCTGTCACTTTCAGAGTCTCTACTTGAGATGCTTTAGTCATTTAATGAGTTTTTGAAGTCTAATTCAAACACTAAATGAGAAACAATCACTGACAATAGACAGATCCAAGGGGTTTAGATATATTTGATGCACAGATATATCAATCTTTGGCCTGAGCTCACTATCTACATCTGCAGTGGCTTGTTGCAGAAGCCTGATTATCATGATCTCTGCACTGCAGTTAATTAAAGCTTGCACTGAATGCCTGATATAATGTGAGGCTAGCTCTCTGCCATGCAGCACCATAACCCATCCAACCCCACTGGGCCCCATCTAATGCCTATCACCTTAAGAGCCTTGGGAATAGAAGCAGCAACCACCCAATCCCATGGAACAGGTCCAATAGACCCCTCATCAATGTTCAAGCCTCAGAACAAAGCTGCCCACCAAACACATACATCTACAGCATGAAAAATCTTGGGCAAATACTCCCAGCTTGAAAAGGCAAACCATCGCTGACATATTTCACAAGTCATTATGTACACACGCACACACGCCCTATTCTCCGCAGCCCTGTCACATCCAGCTCCATCATATTAGGCACTGTGATTGCTTGTCATGCAGAGGCTTCTTTTCCCACTGCCCTGTCCTTCCACCCCCCACCACACTCATGCCTGCCACCAAAATTGGCTCTAAAGCCGCGTGTCACTTTTGATTTGACCTGGCAGACCCTGAAACAATAACTTCATCAGGGCTTGTTAGAGTCTCATCCTAACCAGACAGAGACCAAAACAAACAATGATTTCCCTTCATCTTGCCTAGAGGGCACCTTTCTTCTTCTTTTTTTTTTTTTTTTGTTGTTGTTTTTGTTTTGTTTTTTCTCTTTGTCTCTGCCCCCATCTGTGATGAAAATGGCCACCGCAGGCCTTTTTTGTGCTTAAGGCTTAACTCTCTGTGTGTTTGTTTTAACGTACCATAAAGCATTAAATAGGTCACCAAACAGATGCTTGGACTCTACGACCTGCTGCCGTACGACTAATGCAACCTAAGCCGTATTCATGGGTGGCTTGTCAGATTGCTCCTCTGGCTCAGAGTGCAGCAATGACACAATACGCTTGAAACAGAACAGATCATCTTCTGACTTGCTGCTTATACTAGAAGGTGTTCAGTGAAGACAAACCAGGAATAAAGACAATAATGTGTGTTCAGCTTTCTGAACAAGAGAAGTCAAAACTGACTGTTTGAAACAGGAGACCCACTGGGCTGACTTTGTACATATGGAAGGAGGGCAGGTTAACCTCTGTACAATCATGGCTATTCTCCTGTGTTTTCCAGGCTGATGGGGGGGGAAACAGTTTCCATACTTTTCATGCTCCTTTGACTTATTCCAATATCCCTCCTGCAGCTAACATGCTAAGTGATGAGATAATCGAGTAAGACACACTTATTATGTCAACAGTGCATATGCCAGACATTAAGTCCCATCATTATAGCGTTAGGGGACAGGAACGAAGGCCCCCGTGGGTCCTCTGACGGACCTAATGATGTGCTAATGGGATGGCATGCGTAATGGCCCATCTCAGAGGAGATTTCTCTCTCCAGAACCTTTCTGGGAAAAGATTTGTGCTTTAACACCCTCACACTAACATACTCACGTGTATTATATTGTCTGATTGTCCCACCCACCTGGGTGTTACACGAATGTCAGACCAAGTGCACTCATGAAGGAGAGTAAATCATAATTAGAGTGATAAAGCACCCTCTAAGCTCTCTTAATTGAAAACAAATGGGACAGACTTCCCTGGTGTTTCTATTTTGATGACGCGAAACTGCTCTATCAAGTCTGAAATAATACACTACTAATTTAAGAACTAGTCTTCTTTGGAGGAATGCGTATCACCCGCCACCTTTTATGCCATTTATGAGTTTTAGAATAATATCAGATTATGTTGAGAAATGACAGCGTTGTAGCCATTTTGGTCAAACCTTGAACATAATGTTATGTGCAATCTCATGTGATAACACATAATGTCACAGAATATATGTTGTAAATGACTCTCAGCCACTAATACAATGAATTGCAGCTCAATGTTTGTAAAACTGACTGCCCCTTTTTGTGTTGGTTAATGTTGCCTAGCTGTGGCAACCATCTTTAATTGGACTGACTGCAAAGGTTAATTGTAGTTGTAGATGTATTTCCAATGATTACTTTCTGAAAGTTTAATTAAAATCTGTTCAGCGGCTCATGAGATATTTTGCTAAAAGACAAACAGGGTTGACTCCAAAGCTAATGCTAACATTTTAAGAAAGATCTTGCACAATGAGTAGTTCTTGGAGTATGTGTTGGGAATGACTCTCAGCTACAACCACTCCAAATGTTAGCACATTATCTGTAAAATTGACTGAATTATTGTCATTTTGTGTTGTTTAAATTGAGTTGGCTGTGACAGCTATCTTAAATTTAGCTAGCTCCAGAAGGCAATTAGTTGTAAAGGTACATACAGTGATTAATTCCTGAAAGTTTCAATAAAATCTGTACAGTGGTTTGTGAGATGTTTTGCAATAAATAAATAAATAAATAATAATTGGCTACATTAGGTAATGGCAAACTTTTAAACAGAGATCTTGAGCAGTGTGCTAATGCTCATAATATGTATCTGGGATTCGTTTTTGCTACTTCCATAACAAATTTAAGCTTAATATCTGTAATATTACCTGAGTTATAGCCATGTTTTTGTTCTTTAAGGTCAGTTGGTTGTGGCTGCCATTTTGAATCATTCAATAAAAGATACTCAGAGGTTTCCAGTGTCAGAGTTTAACATATAAAGTATACATGTAATTCAAACGCATACAGTATCCTACACTCCCTTACAGGCTCTGTAATTTCAGATGTTTGTAGTCTGCGATTTGAAGAGTCAATATTTTAATCTCAAACACACATTAGTGGTATACTGCTTTCACAAACAGACACACACCCTCTTTCCTTACAGCCATTGATTAATCCATAAAAAAGCTCTTTGGCTTCACCCTTCCTCCTCCTCTGAGTAAATTACCTCATTGGACCTATTTTCAACCATCCCAAAGTGTCCCTCTAACCTTCATCCTCGCTGCTCTCCACAACTCAGAATAGGGGGCTGCCTTTTCAAACCAACCAATCGGTGTGATGGGAATCCTCCAAATGATTCTATGCAAATGTAAGCCCTAGCATTCTGTGAAGGAATGCATATCACCTGCCGCCTTTCATGCCAGCGTTATAGACAAAGATCAACTCATGTTGAAAAATTTTGTTTTAGCTGTTTTGGTAAAAATCTTGAAAATAACATTATGTGCAATCTCATGTGATATCTTGCATGGTCTGTTAGCTCTTGGAGTATATGTGGTGAATGACTCTCAGCTACTACCTCAACAAATTTTACCTAATTTTACCTAGATGAGACTTTCATTAAAAATCTTTTCAGTGGTTTAAGATGTGTTTTGCTAACACACAAACAAACACGCACACAAAACTTGGGCAAAAACATTACTGCTCCTCCTTAGCCTTGATAATGTAACCTATATCAGCTGAAGGAATAATACAAGGAGAAAAATTCCACCTGTCAGACCACACCTCGCTCCTCCCTCCTTTGCCACACATCCTGGTAACACATTAGTATTGGGCCCTGGCTAAACAGTTGACCCCGTCCTCCATTCATCCATCTATCCATCCAGATGAACAGTAACGACTACATAGAAGAACAGCCCCTGATGAATTAAACATTTCCTTCCAATGAGAATCTCATTTTCCCTGTCTTTCCAATGGCAGTAATGTGCCATTTTTTTCTGCAAGTGGAGCTACTTTATCATTGTGCAGCTCAGGTGCATTGGAGGTCAATGACACAATCTAATATATTCCATTGTGGGGGCAAATCAGATGCATTTCGTTGTGAAACACCAGTCTCAGGGTCAATCTGCAACTGCCCCCATCTATTTGACTGCCAGATTCAGACTGCCTTTCTGGAAACGAGGGCACGTGCCCAGCTCCATAATGGCTGCGACGGTTATGAGCCAGGGTCCAATCTCCCTAAAGTGTTACCCAGAGACTCCCATGTGATTGAACCAGTCCCAAAATCCCCTGTGTTTCATACTGTTTCTATGTATTATTATGATTCACATTCAACCTAGAACATGAGCTGAATTCGATTTTGTTTTCCTCTGTTTTTTGTTTTGTTTTTATTTCATGGTCTCTCTCTCTTTCTCCTGCTTCCCGTCTCTCTCCATCATCGATCTGACTTCTGTCACATCATCAGGTCGTCAGCTGACCATCTTCAACAGCCAGGCGTTCATTAAAATTGGTGGTGGAGAGAAGGGGCGCCACTTCCAGGGGCAAATCTCGGGCCTGTACTACAACGGCCTGCAGGTGCTCAAACTGGCTGCTGAGGGCGACCCCAACATCCAGGTCCAGGGCAACCTGAGGCTGGTGGGTGACGTTCCCTCGGTGCTCACCACCGACACTACCTCCACCACCCCGCTGGCTGATATGTCCACCACCATCATGGAGACAACCACCACCATGGCCACAACCACCACCCGCAAGCAGCGCTCGCCAACAACCATGAGGGACAGCGTCACACAGGTGAGGAAGAGCATGGTTCATGCTGAAATGGCCTGATATCACCCGCTATCTTTAATGCCAGAGTTTTAAAGTAAGATCATGTTATGATGAAAAATGACAAAGTTGTACTGTGGCTGTTTTGATTAAACCTTGTAAATATTTTTGCTCGATCACATGCAATATTGTGAGATCTGTTATTACTCAGTCTTGAATGACTCTCAGCTACTACTGCTCCAAACTTTGTGACAGCCATCTTGAATTGGGTTTGATTAAAATCTGTCCAGTGGATCATGAGATATTTTGTACCAGATTGAGTTGCCAAAGTTTTAAAACAGATCTCACACAATCAGTTACCTCTCAATGCATGTGTTATAAATGACTCTCAACTACCACCACACCAAATTTGAGTTCATTATCTCTAAAACTGCCTTTTTGAGTTTGCTTTGGTTGCTTAGCTATGGTAGCCATCTTAAATTGGAATAACTCAAAAAGCTATTTAGTTGTAGAGGTCCATCCAGTGACTACTTTCTGAGAGATTCAATAAAATCTCTCCATTGGTTCATAAGATATTTTGCTAACAGACAAATACACATACACACACTTTGCTGCCTTTGGCAGTGGGCAATAAACAGAAAAAAAAGAAAGTGTCACTAAGCCTAGGAGGTAATCTGTAGCTGTGCACTGAATTGGAAACATTGGGACTAACTTTTAATTGGTTTTCATAAGTTATGCCAAAATGTAAAAGTGCTGAAAAATGATATTTGAAAGATAAAGGAGTATGTCAAAAGAGCCAGATGGCCCATACTTGTCATTGCAAATTTTAAAAGAAATTGTACTTCAGCTGCTAGGTCAAACAGTCACATCCCCAGCTCTCTGCCACCCTAAACCCTCAACCTGACAGAGGTCTTATTACACCAGGATAACTGCAGTCTGATTTCTTTTTTTTTTAAAAAGAAAAAAATGTGGCATTCTACAATACAGGAAGTTACAGCAACCCTAGTGTAGTTCAATAAAGAAAAAAGTTTGTAAATCTTAGACAGTTCAAAAACTGTCAGTTGAACATTCTGTGGCAAAAAATCAGAAAAAATCATACAAATTAAACTGCAACTGTGTAAAAATACGTAAAAAATATAAATATAAAGTCCAACTTTCTGTGAATCATTTAAACTTTGAATGATGTATCTGCTGTGAAGTCAGAGCTGTAGGGCTCCAAAGAAGCCTGGGTTTTTTTTTAATGTGTTTCAACAAATTCCCTTTATTCTTCAGTTTTATTTTGACTTGTAGCTTTTTGCAAATTTTGTTTATATTGTGCAATGTATTGCTAGCAAAGGTCAGAGGATATTATTCCTGATCAAGCCTTATGTTTTCCGCATTTTATTTCACATATTCACAATAAGATGCAGGCCGAAAACATTGAACAAAATAGTAACTAGAGAAATTTGCATTTTCAGTGCAAATGCAGCATGAATGCTGAGTGCTGATATACTGTGAAGAAACTGAAATTGAGTTATAAAACATCAATAAGCAGAACATGAGCTAATGTTTTCTAAACTATAACTAACAGCTAAAAACAGCAAACTCGTAACTAAAAGTTAAAATTAGCTAAACAATAGGTTATAGTTAAAATGAGCAGAAATGTAGCTAAAACCTAACATTTGCCCAACACATAGATAAAAGCTGAAATTAGCAAATCAGTAGCTAAAAGCTAGTATTAATAAAACAAATGCTAAAATGAGCAAAAACAGTAGCTAAGGGCTAAAAGTAGCAGAACCTTAGTAAAAGCTAAACATAGCAGAATGGTAGCTACAGTTTAAATTTGATCCAAAACATAGATAAAAGCTAAAAATAGGATCACCATAGATAAAAGCTGAAATTAGCAAATCAGTAACTAAATGCTAAACTTATCTAAACTGTACCTAAAAGCTAGAACTAGCAAAACAAGAGCTAAAACATAAAATAACTGTAGCTCACAGCTAAAATTTAAAAAATCAGTAGCTAAAAGCCAAAATTACCAAAAGCAGTAGCTAAAAGCTAAAAGTAGTATAATGGTATCTAAAGGCTAAAAGTAGCAGAATCATGGGGGAAAAAAGTGGCACAATGTAGCTAAAAGCAGTCTGAAGAGTAGATAAAACTAGCTGACCTTTAGCTAAAAACTTAAAATATCACAATGGTAGCTAAAAGCTAAAAGTAGCAAAACAGCAGCTAAAAGTTAAAAGTAGCAAAATAGTAGCTAAATGCTAAAGTAGCAAAATGCTCATTAAAAGAAGCAAAACAACAGCTAAAAGCTAAAAGTTTTAATTGATAATTAAGGGTGCCAATACATGAGCACTGAAGTGTCCTGTGTGACTGCTGAGTCAGCATTCACCCTTTTGTTTTCCTGTTTCTTACATATGTTTTTATAAATCAAAGTACTACAGACTTTGTGCTACTTTAACCATCCAAATATCAAACTGTTCATGTCAATTGGGAATACTGTGCTGTGGCTTTTTGGTTTTTTGTAACTTTTGTATTTTAAAAATATTTAACTTTATTCAAAATACTGACTCAATAAGGGCGCTTCAGTGCTTGTGTACTGGCAACCTTAATTAATCTTTATGTCTTGGCTTCACATGCATGTTGGAGGCTTTCATTTTAATTTTTTGCATGGTAAGCAACAACTTGGTAAGCAACAATTAGTGAACAGCAGGAGAAGTGCTGTTGCCCACATACATGATGACTGAAGAGGCGAGTGATCTGGGCCCTCCACTCTCATGAGAAGACTTAATAACAGGATCCATTTGTTCCAGGGGGAAATATGTTCCACTTCACATCCACAGCCATTACCTACAATATGTGTGCGAAGCAAAAAGTTAGAGTGATCTGAGCTATTTCTGAAAGCATTGCAAGTCTTTCTCTGCCACTGGGAAGATTTTTTACCTTGGTGGGATCGATCAGGTCTTTAAAGCGAGCTTCTATGGAAAAGTTATCATCTTACCTGTTGTAGATAGCTCTTTGTAAAACATCAGTTTGGAGAAGTACAATTTAATTCTGACTAGATTGATTGACGAGCTAACAGCTAGTCTGAAGGAGGCCAAGACAAAAGTAGTTTGCTGCCATCTTAAAGCAACTTCAATCTGAATAATTTCATATGTTCACTCAAACACTATTTCAGACACTTTAAAGTCAGTTTAACATTACAAGGTCATCCTAGCAGAAACATTGTGATTGACCTGTCAGAAGCTGCTGCTGCTATTTATGCTTCAAACAACCACAGAATTCTGTGCAAATACAGCTAACTAGATATTTACATACACTGTAAAAAAAGAAAAAGACGCAGAACCATTTTTCCTTACAGTCTGACATTAACTCAGACTAAAACCTTTCCTGTTTTAGGTCAGTTAGGCTTCCCAAAATTGTTTCTGTTTAATTAATGTCTGAAAAAATGTCATTCTTCTTTCAAAGTCAAGTTTACATACACTAAGATTATTATGGGAAAGCCCAGATGAAGATGTCATGGCTTTGGAAGCTTTACATAGATTAGTTTAAAGCACACCTCAAACACACTGCTTCTTTGTGGGACATAATGGGAAAATCAAAAGAAATCATCCAAGATATCAGTAAGAGACCTTCACAACTCTGGTTCCACCTTGAGTACAATTTCCAGCTGTTCTAACATTTATACACAAGTATAAACACCATGGGAACGTCCTGCCATCATACCACTCAGGAAGGAGACGGGTTCTGTGTTCCTGAGATGAACGTGTTTTGGTGTGAAATGTACAAATCAACCCCAAAACAAAAAAAATTTACTGTAGTCAGCCCTCTCTGTCTTTTAGCAAATTATTTCAGGAACCATTGGATGGATTTTATTAAAACTCTCAGAAAGTAATGACTGGATGCAGATCTACAACTGCTTATTTTTTTGAGTCAGCCCAATTCGAGATGGCCACCTCAACTAAATGACATTAACCATTACAGAAATGGCTATGACTCAATCACTTTTACAAATATTGAGCTAAGATTTGGTATAGTAGTAGCTGAGACTAATTTACAACACATACTCTGAGCACTACACAGTGGGCAGCATCTTTGTTTAAAATTTTAGTATTAAATCTTAGAGGTAATATTGTCTGTCTGTTTGTAAATATCCTATGAACCTCTGAACAAATTGTATTGAAACTGTATATATAATCATTGGCTGTACATCTGAAACTCATTAACATTTAGAGTCAGCCCAATTCAAGATGGCTGCCACAGCCAACTGACCTTAGCCAACACAAGAATGACAATAACTTTGTATTAATTTGCTGTGACAGTAGCCGAGACTCTGGAACTCCATCCCTTCTCTGCATAAGATCATTTTACTTCAAATTTCTAGCATTAATCTATAGCATTATTGCAGCAGGCAATATATATTCTTTCAGTGCTAGGCTAGCAATGCTAGGCTCTCATTAAAAAACAAATAGGTGTCATAGTATCAGTATTATTTTAGCTTGGCGTGGTTTAGTGATTTTGTGAAAAAGCGCATGCAGCATCTATCAGATAAATGCCATAACTCTGACCTCTTGATTTCTTGGTTGAAAACATCCCAACATTAAAAATTTAACAAGCTTTTACAGTAACTCTTAATTGATAAAACTGATTGATAAAATATCTCAAACTAATTCAGGAAACCAAAGAAGTGTAATCTGCCGTGCTGTTGATACAAGCATGAATGTGACTGACATTTATGGCTGTCATAAACAACACAACTTCACCTTTAACGTGTTGCTTTTATTGTTAACAATATCTTTCCAGATAGTGTAAACAGATTTTAAGAGCTTTGTTTTGGTCATTATTATTGAACTCACTGAACAGAGTGTATTTTCAGAACAGCACAAAACAGCCATCAGAGCGTGCTTGAGGAAAAAAAACTAATTTAAAGTGAATCACTCATTCATGCAGGCAAAATTCTCCTGTTGGGCTTAAAAAATGTAAAAATATTCCTCCACAGTGATGTCAAAAACAAACAATCATACAAACAATGATTAATTCAGCTTATTGCTGCTAAAAGTGGTGCTAGTTTAACTTCAGATTTCTGAATGAATTTGTTCGGAAAAGCTTGGCACCATTTCAGATTGAAAAATTATACTGAAACATTTGACTGGTAATCACGTCTAAATCTGAAGGTTTTTATTGTCTAGTACTCAAATGAATAGCAGTTGATTGACACTGAATAAATGTTGGACTGTCAGGAAATGACAAAAAACAATAAATCAATTTAATTCAGTTCAATAGTCATCTCACAGCACGATATAAAAGAAAAAACAAGTCCAAATCATAAATCTAGATTCAAATCCAATTACTGTCAATTTAAAAACCTTCAATAACTAACCATCTTCTTCAAAGTAATCCAGTGCGCCACATTTAGACATTAGTCAAATGACATTTTAATAGTCAATTTTAATTACAGCACAAAGCTGATTCAACAAGAATTTTTAACCATAACTAAACTTTTATCTGTCTATAATAATTACATTGTTCAGATTTCTTAACCCTCCTGAAGACCTCGTAACTGAGGAGAGGAAGAGAAGCCCTTGTAACTTCAGGTCAATTTGACCCGAAGGCCACAGGAGGGTTAAAATAGGCTTCACTGGAAAGGTTATTAACAAACAATATCTCACCTGTTTGAATGACTTCAGTTTGGAGAAATAGAGTTTAAGGCCACAACTAAAATGGATTACTGCTTTCTTAAAAATGATAACAGTTAATATGAACATTATTTTATAAACCTTTACATTGCTGTCAATTTTACATTATTCTACAATATACAATACTGTGGTTATTTGCAAACACAAATAGCTTTAGCATTTCCTGTGCAGCATGTATGAACTTCCTGCAGGAAAATTTCAATATTTTTGCAGGAATTATTTTTATTTTTGCAGATTGTATGAAACCAATGGCAATGCAGAGGATTGTTAACCCTCCTGAAGCCCTCAAAAGAGAGAAAGATATTGAGAGGTAGTGAAGCCCTTGTAACCTCAGGTTAATTTGACCTGAAGGCCACGGTTAAATAGGGTTAAAGACATTTTTTTTAAAACTGGGGTTACTGGCAGCAGCAATCCACTTTGGTCTTGGCCCCACTAAGACAAGTCGTTACCTTGTCAGTCCAGTCAGAATGAAACATATTCCTCCAAAATAAGGTTGCTGAAAGAGTTATCTACAGCAGGTAAGATATTACTGTTCATAACATTTTCATAGAGCCTCAGACCTGAATTGTAATCAAGGACATGTTCACCTGCAGACGATGAGAGATTAGATTAGATTAGATTAGATTAGATTAGATTAGATTAGATTAGATTAGATTAGATTAGATTAGATTTGATTAGATTAGGTTACATTTTACTGTCATTGCATGTCATAAGAACAAAGCAACAAAATGCAGGTTGCATCTAACCAGAATTTCTTAAGCAGTAACTAAAGCTGCCTGGAATTATACTCCACAAGAAGTGAAGAAATTTACTCTCGCTCATGTAGTGCAAGACTTTTTTTTTTGCTTGGACATTTTATAATCAATGAGAAATTATGGTGCACAACTCCTGAGAAGCCCCGGATCCCAAGGGTCTCCACTCTTCTGTCCCTGTACAGATTTTTGCTTCCCTTACTTTTTTTTTTATATATATAGACTGAGACAGTAAACTCCATTTTGCATTTACAAATTTGTCACAAAGACACAGCCACTGTTTCCAGTTTTTGTTGAGAATGGGTTCACGGAGCTCCTTGGAGAACAAAGTGTCTTGTTTTTCATTACTTAACTAATTCAGTGAGAGCAGATTTCTTCACGGAGTATGAATCCAGCTTAAACAGCATATGATACAGTGATATATATGTATACATATACAGTTATAACTGTATGTATTTGGCAAACCAAATTTTTCACACTGTCCGTCGTGAAATCAGAATAAACTTTTCCCGTTTTAGGTCTATTAGGATTTTCAAAATTATTTTATTTGCTCAGTGCCAGAATAATGAGAGAGAGAACGTTTTTAAGGCAATTTTTATTACTTTCTTCAAAGTCAGAAGTTTAAATACACTTCATTAGTATTTGGTAGCATTGCCCTTTAACTGTATGACTTGGGTCAAACATTTTGGATCTCCTTCCACAAGCTTCTCACAATAGTTGGCAGGACTTTTGGCCCATTCCTCCTGACAGAACTGGTGGAACTGAGCCATGTTTGTAGGCCGCCTTGC
>JAOXNZ010000199.1:19198872-19211536 GCA_028566095.1 Kryptolebias brasiliensis
CTAAATTTAAATATTTCAAAAAATGTATAGTTACAAATACTAAAAAAACATAGCACACTATTTATTTTTGAACCAAACATTTTGACATATATTAATAGTGAAAATACCACAGAATGTGCAGAAGTAGTTTGATTACAAAAAACGTATTAAAAGAAACTATAAACAGCCAAACAAGGCTGTTTCAGTGGTTATGTATTGACACCCTTAACAGTCAACTGAAGATGACACAGCGCCTAAACGGTTTGGTGTAAAACCTGTTATCTGCAAATGGGGGAAAGAAATGATCAGTTTCAATCAAAAGTAAGAACTGTGTAAGAAAATATATTACAAAACAGAAAAAAGAGAAGAGAATTTCAATGTCTTTGTCTGAACAACACTTTCCTTTCCGAGCACAAGGTGGGAATGGGGATTAGAGCTAAGTTGGACTTTAAATAGCAGGAGATTACAGTGCATATCGGTACATTTGAGTGAAGAGAACAGATCTGAAAGAGTGTTCAGAAACTGTGGTGCAGCATTCTCCTGCAGTTTTCTCTGTAGGTGGTTGGGACCAAAATAGAGCCTCAGTTTTCTCTTATCGAAAGGAGAAATGAGAACATTTCGGTGAATGCTATGCCCAGGCTTAATCTCCTGTGGGGAAATACAACTCTCTCTTTTTGCCCCCACACACAAACACACACATACAGTGACAGACCTGCTCACCTCTTCAGACAGACACTTGTCTATCTCACTCTGTGGGTGGAAAGTTTTCTCTCTTTGCAGGCTGACCCTCCTGAGAAACACACGCACACACACACACATGCTCGCTTATACATGTGCTCTGTATCACACCTTCCAGATACCAAAACAGTTCCAGCTTGGTGAGCCAGCTAGGACGGATAAGCCTCTGTGAAAGCTGTGGACAAGGACAGAGGAATCAACAACGGCCATGACACATGTCTCCCACCCTCCTCCATCACCGCTCCTCAAACACACACAGGCCTGCAGTCATTGTGTGATAGGATCCATTCCCAGTGTTTTCAATTACATGCGAGAGGGAGCTGGGCGTTATCGAGCTGCTTTCAGGAAGGACAAAAAAAAATGTTAAACAGAACTGTGGACTTTCTATTAAGCTGTGCCAGATATGACTGCTGTGATTTCATGAGAATCAATACAACTCATTCTTGTATACAACCAGTGGACCTCTATCCACTTCACAGATGTGTTTACCTGCAGCTGTAGTGCTCAATTCAACTGAAGCAGCTTCAAACTCCTGAAGTATTTTGGCCTTCAAACACCAGATGATGACCCTTAAACATGAAGGCATAGCATTCTTTGCTTACTGCCTGCCACGTTTCCTGACAGACTTTTAAACTAAGATCATCTTAAGATGAGAAATGAAGGTGTTGTACCTATTCTGTCAAGAATAAGGTTATATGCACAGTCATACCATATCGTGAGATATCACACATTGCAGGACCTGTTATAAATGATTCTCTGCTATTACTGCGTCAAAATTTAGCTTAATATTTGTAAAATTAATTGCGCTACAACCAATTTAGTGTTTTAATTTGTTGTAGATATATTTCCAATGATAAGCTTCTGAAATTTTCATTAAAATCCATCCACTGGTTCACAAGATGTTTTGTGAACACGACAGACGAAGAACACACACAGACACGGGCAAAAGCATTATAGCCTTTGTCTTTGGCAATAAAAAGAGAAAGACATGAGGTGGAGGTGAACAGGAAAGGGCTGATGCCTATTGAGATGTGTGTCACGTTCCTTTGCACTCAAAGCAGAGCAGAGACGAGTGAGGAGGAGGATCCAGAGGGAGCTGGGGAAAGAGAGGGAAGAGGAAGCCAAAGAGAAGATGCAAAATTGGGAGAGCAAGCAGGCTGAAATTCCCATGAAAAAATCCTGCCTTTCTCTGTAGACTAATTAAACTTTGACTGTTAGGGAGCCTTAATTACATCTCCCAATTAGAGAGTTGGTCTGGATCTTCCACTGGTGGTAATGAGCCCATGTCAGTAAAGACCCAGAACTGGGAAGGACCCTATCTGGTTGCACTGCAGAAACAGTGTGAAGAGGTGAAGGTGGATACAGAGGAATGACACATACATGAATAAGTCATCAATAGACACTAGCCATGGGGATATTACTGGTTTGAAGGTACACCGTGGTGTCAAAAGCACAAAAATTTTCCATCATGTCGTTCCTACAGTTTAGGTGCCTAAAATTGAGATAACAGAGAGAGCATATTCTTTATTTCCCTCCTGTTACTAGACCTGTGGCTCCAAGCCATCATTCATTTGCAATAGCACCCCATATGATTCACAGCTAGGCCTTAAATGGTGTTCTACCTAAATAGCATAGTTATGATGCCCATAGAAACCATCATTATTACACAGAAACGCAGTATAACAGTATGACATGGCATCACAGACATCTTTTATCATTAATTTATTTATTTATTATTTAGCCTATAATGATCTAGGCCAACTATTAGCCTACTAAAGCAAGAAACTGAATTAAAAGCTATTTAATCAACAATTAAGTCTCCTACTTAACCTACAGTAGCTCCACATACATCATTTGTAGCATAAGCTTCAACGCCAACCTAATAAATAGCAAAAGTGTAGTTAACTCCAGGTTCACAAATTTTGAGTCCTAAAACATTTTGTTTGAGTTGAGAATATGTGACTCCAAACACCACGTCAATCAGTTGCAGATAACAGACATTCCCAGCAACACAAACTGCAGTGCTTCTCAGAGGCTAAGAGCCATGGGGAACGCTCATAGTTGCTGAATTAAAAGTGGCAGATAAACGCTCTCCCAGGTTGGGACAGGCTTGCTAGCTTTGGGGTTAGTCATCCTTTCCTCACAATGTCCAGCTGTTCTTGAAAAGTCTGTCTTGAAAAAGGTTTTGCAAGAATATCTGCAACAAATCAATTTCTTCTCCTCCTTCAGCCATTATGGGTAAAAAACAAATAGCCACTTCTCCACAACAAGTCACTACCGAAGTCCTTTGCTAGCTCTGACTACTCCGTTTTCTGACTATCCAAAGATGGGACAATGCAGACATCTTCATGGACTTGTTGTGTTGCCAACTTTAAATCTGATGGGTTAAATCAACTGTCTTGTTGCCATTTATTTTAGGAAACCATGACCTGCACTAATAATTCTGAAGCCTAGAGGCAGACTTCTTTGACCTTAGCAACACGATGGTTGAAATATGAATGGATAAAAGCTCTAAAATAAATATAGATTTCTAAAAGCTGCACAGATTCTGATCACTGAATGTTTGGGCCACCAGAGAAGGCCTTGGTGACCCTGAGGTCCACCACTGTCCAGTTGTGTATGGCAGCCAAGGGGGGAATTCTCTAACCAATGATTGGTTGTACATTTTGTCTGGCAGATAATTCAGCCAGTCTAACTAGTCTACCAGAGGAGGGACACGTGTCTCTCTTTTCAAGGTAGCACTGTTTTGAAACAAAAGGTTGCAACAAGTTACAGGAATTAGCATGTTAGCAGGTGAAATATATACAGCCTACTGCTGCAGGTTAGCTAATAACCAGTCTAATTAATTAACTAACAGCAGCTTGTCAGGCTTCCAACGTTCGTTCACAAAGAGCAGAACAGCGCAATAACTTTAGAATTAGACAGCCAAACTTAAAACAGTCTCATAAAGTGGAAACTTCAGCACTCTGAGTGAACAACTGCCTACAGTGTCATTAAATAAGCTGCTCATGGTGAATTATCTCCATAATGTCCTCTACAATCAGTTTTTTTTTTTATCCCTATTTTAAAAAAGCCTGCCTACTCTCTAGAGTTAAATTTAAAAGTAAAACTCAGTGACTGAGATTAACTTTTAATTTAGACTCAATCTTAAATATCCTTGTATATAAACATCTTATAAATAAAAAAAAATCACTTCTTCATTTAAATCTGTCCTGACACTGAATTTAAACTGAGTGATTGTCAACATTTGTTCTCGTGTTCTCACAGTCTCCTTTATATCTGGGCCTTAAAATTAAAATAACTATTAAAAATATATTAAGTGTTATTATACTAACACACCTATAATGTAATCCTTATTTAGCCATATGTGATGTTATTTAGGTAGCAGTAGTGATGGTAATTGCATTTCTGTTTTTTAATAAATGCAAACAAATCATGTTTGTAAACTTCTCTTTTAAAAATGCAAAACTGTAGTTTTTTTTATCAAGACTGTTATTCCTTCAAAATCTCATACCAATCTGTGTCTAATGAACACTCAAAGCAATCGAAGGAGCACCGAATTACAGATCTTTCCCTCCAAGAAGCTCTGCTCATTAGGTCTTATGTGTTGTCTCCGTTTTTCACTAAGTGCCTTTACTCTACCTCAGCGTGACCTCCTCTTTCTTTTCTCTCACTAACCTCCGAGCTACTTATCAGTCCTGGGATGTTGTAGGGCGCTATATCAGTTTTACTTCGACAAGATCAGAGCTTTGAGCAGCTCCTCAATAATTCAACAGACGACACACTACAGAGACAACCTGCGAATGCTCTTTTTAGGTCGAGGAGTGAATGGAAGAGATAGGGTGATGGATGAGGGATGACCCGGAGCGCTGAGCCCCCCATGCCTCGTGTGAGCCTGTTCGATGGGTTTGGGTGTCAGTTATTTGTCAGTGTGATACTTCATTGATCTCCCTTGGCAAGTAAACAGCCCCGGGTTCATTATACGGGTTCCACAGCTTGAACACTTGGTGACAAACAGGACCGAGCAGCGCCCCTTGATGATCTGTGGGTAGCAGAGTTCAGAGTTGTGTGTCAACGGCAGAGCTGCACCAAAGAGCTGACGCAACTGCCGTTAAATGACTTCACAGTAAATAAATATTAACACGTTTCCACGTTTTATTAACTGAAAAATAATTTGATTTGGTTTTGTTTGTCATTAGTGCACTCATTTTTCCAAAAAAATAAAGCGTCTGGCCTCTGTATTCATTTAAAAATTGAAGACCTAGTAGTTATAGCCGTTTTGGTAATTTTAAATGTTTATGGTCAAACTATAAAAGTAATGTTTTGTGCAATCTCATGCAACATCTTGAGATGTCACGCTCACAGTATGTGTTGTGAATGACTCTCAGCTACAACCACATCAAGTTTTAGCTCACTATCTGTAAAAACTGACTGTTACAGCCATTATTGTGTTAGCTAATGTCGATTAGCTGTGGCGGCCATCTTGATTTTGATTAAGTCCTAAAGTTAATCAGTTGTAGACGTACACACTCAAATAATTATTTTTTGAAAGTTTTATTAAAATCAGTTCAGTGATTCATAAAATATTTTGCTAACAGACAGGCACAGCTGATGGTTAAATGGTTAAAGGCAACATTTTAAGTAAAGATCTTGTGCAATTTGTGTGCACTTAAAATATGTGTTGGGGAGAAGTCTCGGTGACTACCACATCAATTTTGAGGCCAATATCTGTGAAACTGACTGAATTACAGCCATTTTGCAAGGTTTTGTAAGGTCAGTTGGCTGTCTTGAATTGGGTTGATTCCAAATGTTAATCAGTTGTAGATGTATACTTATGATTACCTCATGAAAGTTTCATTAAAATCCATCGAGTGGTTTATGGCATTTTCTTGACAACAGACAAACACACACACATAGACAAACACGGGCAAATTATATTACCCACATTTTGGTGGCAGGCAATAACTAAAAATTCAAATATCCAATTTAACAAAGACTATAAACCATTGTTTGTACTTAGTTAGGTATGATGCCCATAAAAAATAATTACCCCCTGGATGTTTTGCCCTTTTATTGCTGTCATAAATCAGTACATCATAAAAAAAATTTTAGACCCCCTTTAATCACAAAATGAAATCAAATCAGAACAAAATAATGCCAATTAAATAAAAATATGCAATGTAAAATAGTGATTGCATACCCCCCCCAAAAAAAAAATGTGGACGGCATTACTTTCTAAAAATTTGATTTCACTTTGTCATTGATTAGGTTTTTTTATTGTATTGTCAGAAAGGTCAATTTATATTGGCCATGATTGATTTATAATCGCCATAGAAGGTAAAAACATCCAATGTTGTGAATACTTTTCATAGGCACTGTAAATTGAATCAGAAAATGAGAACCTTAAGTTTGTTTAGGAATGAAGCTTTAAGCTCTGCACACTTTCTCTAATTTATCTTGGCAGAGATGTTCAGTTCTGTCAGGTCGGAGGGGAAAGATCGATCCATTTTCAGCTTTCTCTCCAGAGTCTTTCCACAGATTTCTCAGTTTTGCTAAAAGCTACTTACCGTATGTGTCTTCTTGTCATGTTGAAAAGTAAAGAGTCACCCCAGAAGGAGATCTTGATTGTCTGGGAGTTCCTTCATTTTTTCGACTCAGTACCAAATAAAAAAAATTAATTAAAAATTCTGGATTTTACTTTGTTCGACTGTAGGTACAATGTTATAGTGCTTTACCCTGCCATGGTCTGAGAGTCTTTCAAATACATTTAAATAAAATGTGTCTTTCAGAGAGTAATGCCTGGATGTACCTCTGCAACTGACTCACTTTTGGAGTCAATCTGATTGAAGATGGCTGCCACAGCAAATCAACATCAGCCAATACAAAAATAGTTATGACTCAGTCAGTTTTACAGATTCTGAGCTAAGATTTGGTGTGGTAGTAGCTGAGGGTCATTCACAACACACCCTGAACGTAACTTCTTGTAGTATCTCCTGAGATTGCACATAATGGTATTTTCAAGGTTTGACCAAAACAGCTAAACATTTTTCTGTTTTTAAGACCATAAATTTCCTGGAGTGAATTAGCTTTTCTCTTGTTTGGTCAAAAAAACTTTTATTGTAACAAATAAATAAAAAATGAAAAGACTTAAAGGAATGCATATCATCGGTCACCTTTAATGCCAGAATTTTAGACTAAGATCTTATTGAGAAATGACAGAGTTGTAGTGGATTTGGTCAAACCCTTAAAATAATGTAATGCATCGTGGGATGTCAAGCTCAGACAAACAGGGTTGACTCCAACAGTTAACACTTAAGTTTTAAGCAACGATCTTGTGCGATGAGCAGCACTGGGAATATGTGTTGTAAATGACTCTCAGTTACAACCACACCTAATTTTAACACAATATTGGTCAAATTGACTGAAAAGTTTTGTGTTTTCTATGGTCAATTGGCTGTGGCAATCTTATATTGGGTTGAGTCCAAAAGTTAATAGATTGTAGCTGGTAATGTAATGATTACTTTCTGAAAGTTTCATTGAAATTCTTTCAGTGATTGATGAGATATTTTGCTATTTGTACAGACAAACAAACACAGACACAAGTAAAAACATTATTGCTCCACCTTCATCTTTGGGCAATAAGAAGGCAGCTAAAGGAAAACACTCAAGCAGAGGTACTTGTTTCATAACACTGAAAAGTTGGGCAAGCAAAAGCCCTTGATGCAAAAGGAAGCAGTGAAGAAGTAGGTGTCCATTTGTGCCACAGCAAGGTTGAAACACCAGGCTGCACAGGAAAAAAACAAATCCAGCAAGGTTTATGGAGACAATCCACAGGCTAAAGCGCCGCGAGGAGGTGACTTTCACTGTAATTCCCTGTGAGACACAATATAAGCAGGGCATCATCTCCTATTTTGTCAAAATAAATCCCTTTGCCTGAGAGCGACAGCAACAAACGCACTGTTTTGTAAACAGTTTATGGAACCCTTATGTTGCACAGATTATATGGCCATAATTGCACCCATTGTGCTGCGAGTCCAAAGCAAGCAAAGGAAAATATATTATGCTCGGGCACACGGCTGGATTTTCCATCTGCAGCCTAATCAAAGCTGAATTACAGAACGCTCAAACTCCAAACAACCTTTTCGCTCTAAATATTTCAAAAGGACGTCAGCGGGACAGCGTGATCGGCAGGATAACTGTTTGCCAGGAGACCAACATCGATGCATCAGTGTCTATCTGCCTTGTTCTCATTTTGAGTGAATAAAGTGGGGGAGGGGTCACACGGGGAGGGCGGTGGAGGGGCACGTGGGTGAAGACAAAAAAGAAATTCATCATGTGGACTAAACGTGGTTGCACCACTTCAGCTGCTCAGATCAGAGGAGTCGAACTCAATAAATCAGGCTGAATATCTGAGAGTCTCTGCTGCTGTGAGGCTTAATGACTGAGATGACCACACTGAAAACATACTGGGTGTACCTTCAGCACATCCCTAGTTAAAAAGCACCTAAATATTTGGTGCACGTGTTCCCAAAACCAATAAAACCCTTCATTTAAATTAGTTACCACCCACTAACGGGAAAGACAGGCAATCATGTGATGGACCGTGTGTGTTTGTTTGTCTGTTAGCAAAATATCTCATGAACCACTGGACATATTTTAATGAAACTCTCATAATATAATGTTGTTGTTTTTTTATGTACATCTACAAGTAATAAGTAATAAACATTTGGAGCCAACCCAAGTCAAGATGGCCACCACAGCCAACTAAACCTAAAAAAAAAAAAGAAATTAATTAAATTTAAAAATTGTCTATAACTCAGGTATTTTTACAGATCTTGAGGTGAAATTTGTTATGGTAGTAGCTGAGAGTCATCCTCAACAAAAACACAAAGACCTAAAACATCACACAAGATCTTTAACACTTTGGCTAGTTTCATTACCTCTGTTACCATGGTTCGTGGCAGCTTTTGGTGGGAGAACATGGACCTCCCCTAAACTGAGATCAACCTTTACCTGCCTGCAGGTGTTAACCAGGGAATCAGAGCTGCATACAGGGACAACACGGGGCAGCCAATGGGAGTTCCTTATTAGCTACTGGTTCAGCAGGCTCAGGTCACACAATAGGAAATAAAAATATGGTTGACCTGATAGCTGTCTGTAGTGTGACTCTTTTTGTGTATGAGGGCTGAGATTCACTCTTTTTTTCAGTAACCACTGCCTGTCAGTTACTAAGGTGGTGCCAAAAGCCCCCCAGGCTTTGACTTGACTGCATACTAAAGAGGACAGCAGAGCAGTGGGAGGGCTTTTATGGAAGAATACCTTTTTAAAACATGCATGAGCACTATCTGGATTTCTTAAAGGGATAGTCTAGTCATTTTTGAAGCAATGTTCTGTCTAATAGTTATCAATAGTTAGCACCTTATCAGCCATGACATCAGTCATAAAGCACAAAGTGCGGAGAAAAGTCCAGGCTAGGCTAATGGCTAGCCAAATGAGGGTCTGTTTTTATCAATTTTCAGCCTCATAAAACAACTCTTTCTCAAAAACAGCCCACCGGCATGACAAAATTCTACATTCACTTATATTAAAGTTCTACACATTAGCATGACACCGTTTGTTTAGTTTGTCGCTGTTTTCTCAACTGAACAACGTCTGTATTACTGCGTGAATGTATGTGCTGAGCATAAACCGTTATGTGATGGTTGTGCTGAGGCTGTTAAATGTTTCAATCCACCAGGTGTTGAGAAAATGCTTGTCCTGAACGGACACACTGATCAGCTAGACTGCTGCATTCAGCAGATTCAGCAAAAACACTATCAGTGTTTAGAACACATGCATTTGTGTAATAACACGGGTGTTGTTCAGTTAAGCGACAAACTAAACAAACAATGTTGTGCAAAGGTTTAGAGGTTTAACATTAGCTAATGTAGTGTTCCTTCACACTGGTATGTTCTCTAAAGAGAAAGAATTGTTTCATAAGCCCTAAAAATGAGATAAACGGGCCCTTGTTTGTCTAGCACATGTTCTGTGACTAATGTCTTGGTTGATAAGATACTAACTATTGACAACTGTTTGACAGAACATTGCTTGAAAAATAACCAAACTACGCGTTTGAAATATTTTTTTTAAATTTCTGTTGTGGGCTCTTGTAAGCTAAGTTTAAGCAAAGAAACTCTCCATCCCTGATGCTGAGAGGATTGCAGCTCTTACCCTCACAAGGACATCCACTTGCAATGTCAGCCGCATTTGCTGTAAGTAGGACACAAAGTGAGTGGAAGTAACTCCTCGGTAATGGGTGGGCTGCATGCAGCTGTATAAAGCTTGAAACTGCACTTGCAGCACATCTGCCTCAGATGGCAGAGTAAAGATAGCTGAGCTAGTATCTCATCACCCTCCATCACACGCAGGCCCTGTATCGCTGAGCTCCTCTAGTCTTGTTTTTTTTTTTGTTCCGCTACAACTTTACCACACAAAAAAAATTATTTTTTCTTGCCCACACTCAGAAAGTTTTCTGTTCCTCAAATGTGCCACCACGCTCTGCTGTCGTTCATCTTCAAGATGAAATCCATCCCTCAGACACAGAAAGGAAGAGTGGAAAGAGATAACTGTAGTATCGCCATGGAAACTAGACTGTCCAACAATGGCGGTGAAATAAAGAAGTTAGAAGGTTAAAGATTTACAAAGTTGACTTTTTCCCTTAACACTTCTGACCTTGTACAGTTCATTTTCTTTTCATGTTATGCTATGTTGCAGTAACCCTGTTTACTCAGATGCATCACCTTTTTAAACAGTCTTTGTCAGTTTTTGACAAAAAAAAGATGTTATAGTTGTACAACATTAAAGGTTTGGGGTTTTCTATGTTGACAAGCTCAGAGGAACTCCTACAATCCCAGAACTTCCCCTTTACGCTTCTTCCCCCATTGTCCCTGAGCAGCTCTAGCCAACTCTTCTCCCGCTGAGTCGCTCTCATTTACCTCATCAAACAAAGAGCCTGAGTCATGATTTTATGCTGTTGATGTTGGCATTTCTTTTGTCATGTTTTGCTGTTACTTTCCCTTTTTCTCTCCCAAAGATGTGATGTAATCTAATCCCCTCTACCTTGTTTCTCAACTGTGTTGTTCACTGTGACCCTTGAATATTTGCCACACTGACCGGAAAAAAGGCCGGTGTTGATCTTCTGCTTTGTACTTTTATGCTCCCTAATGTGTTTACCAGTTCAGTTTCTAACAGATTTTCCCACATTTTTCATGTTACACTAAATAATGTTTTTGGGGCGTTTATTTCAGATTACATAACTCAAGTCTGACAAGAAATTCTGGTTTATTAAGACTAAATTGAACTGTTAGTGGTTGTTTAGGATGAGTGCCAGTGCCCCATGTTTTTGTATGTTTTAGATGGAAGTGGGGGGGGGAAATACCTATGAAAAAACAACTGTATAATTATCTGTCTTATAGGCCGAATCTCATTTCCTACCCTTAGCCCTTGGCCTTTGATTCAACATCACAAAGTGAAGCGGTTAACCTGTCCCACTGGGTCATGGGACACCCCTTCGATATGCCATCAGCTCTTGCCAATTTCTTTTACATAAACAGACATACAGTCAGTATGTCCATATATGCACGGTCAAGGTACAACTGAATGTATCTAAAAAGGCTAAGGTCACACAACAGGAAATAAAAAAATAGTTGAGTAAAACAATACATTCAGCTGTCGCTTGAAGGGTACAAGCATAGTACCTTGAACAATGGTACATTTTTGTATCTGCTACTTGTACATTTAAAGATACAAACCCCATAGTACCTTAAGGTTTGTACCATAGGATGCAAAAAATACAAAAAAAGTAGACTTAATACCAGTATTTCACTTCACTGGGTTGCGACTGTTGGAGATTAAGTACCAAATGACATCTACGAGGGAGTCTACAAAATATATCAAAATATTTACAGAGATTCTCAAATTCTTCACGAGTTGCAAAGGCTTGCAGTCATGTTGCTTGAATTTTGAACATGCTCAAAAAATTTGTGCAATAAATTTGCTCTCAAGATAGCTGCTGAATTGTCAGGTCGCCAACAGTAGGTTGTGATTTTCAAAAGCTGGCTGCACAAAATGTGGCCGCACGGCTTGCTGGTAACTTGGTCCCAAACACTGAGAATTCAGTGAGACTGCAACTGAAAATTTGCCAGTTTCCCCTTAATTTAAATGCAATTTAGAATCACCAGCTAGCCTACAATGGTCACAACTCAGTGAGATACTGGATTTAGGGTGCAAAAAATGCACAATTGTTTAAGGTATCGGTCCCATACCTTTCATGGTATAGTTGAAGCAACAACCTTGAGTCCTGCAATAAATTTTGCAGATATTGTTATTTTATTATGTTTGTTAGGAAAGAACAACAATAAGACCAAATCTTATACATCAGAATAAATAAAACTAGACATTACAATGGTTGCTGAAACAAAAATATTTTAACAGAAAATTATTGTTATTTTGCCACTTGTTACTACAATTTGCAATAATATCAATCATAATGTGTCAGTTCACACTAAAATAGACATCACAGTTGTTTCTGTGCCTGTTGAAATATTTGTAATAGAAAAATGTTTTATAACTGAGTCTTTTTGCAAGTGCAGCTCATACGGGTTCATTTTGATGTGTGGCTCTGAAAAATTCCTCTTGTTAAAGGCTCATTTGCCTTCATTTTACACTACTAAAAGAAAGAGAGAAAATATGAGAGGGAAGGGTGAATTGGGATTCGGCCTTGGTGTTCAGTTTTCTGCAGCCAGTCCTGGAAATAAACATTACACCCCATCATGGCGAATGGGGGAAATGAGATTGAGACAATTCTTCATAAGAATATTTGGGGATGGGAAATGGAGAGGGGTGTCGGGGTTGGTGGTGGGGGTGCAGAAATAATTGAAGCAAAAAAATGTGTTTTTTTCTTTTTACA
>JAOXNZ010000199.1:19251252-19263317 GCA_028566095.1 Kryptolebias brasiliensis
GAGACCCCCCCCCCCCTCCACACACACACACCCACACACACACACTGTTGGGGACTTCTCAGGCTAAATTAGCAGCAACGGTTGCTGTCTCGGCCCATTTTTGTCACAACAATGGAGCATGTAATTGTTCTGTACACATGCTCCGAGGCCAGCAGCGATATTTACCCTGCAAACGCTCCTCACTCTGAAGTCTTTCATGCATGCAGGCACATTTGTTCGGGGGGATGGGGAGCTTCCTTATCTGTTGCCACAAAGCAGGCAGGTTTTTGTGGCACCGTTGCACTGTGTAATTGTTTGTGCACCGTTGGCATGCACTTAACGGTGCCTATCACGGACATGCTCCTGATCAGGCAGAGGAGATGGATTTTTTATTTTTTAAACAACACATGCCTGTCAAAGCCAGCTAAAAACAATAACCAATCTGGCACAGAGGCAGGCAAGACGTGTTGGGAGGAATCGCAAAAAATGTATCTTTAAACGGAGATTAAAGGGAATGCATATCGCCCGCTGCCTTTCATGCAGCATCTTTAAACTGAAATCATTTTAGGATGAGGAAGGACAGAGTTAGGGCTGTTTTCGTCAAACCTTGTTAATGATGATAGGTGCAATCTCATGCAGAATTGTGAGATTTCGTGTGACAGCGCACAAAGTACATGTTGAGGTTAGCCCTCAGCTACTACCACACCAAATTTAAGCTCAACATCTGAAAAATTGGCTGTGGTGGCCATCTTGAATCGGGCTGACTCCAAAAGATCATCAGTAGTAGATGTAGCGCTAATTTTTTGAGAGTTGCATTCAAATCCGTTCAGTGTTTCATAGGATATTTTGCTAACAAACAGTGTTGACTCCAACAGTTGATGCCAGAGTTTTAAGCAACATGTTTGTGGAATGTGTATTGCCCAAAGCGCGTGTTGGGAATTAAGCACAACCACTACCACACCAAATTTTAGCTCAATGTTCGAAAAATTATAAAAGTTATAGTCATATTTGTGTTGAGTGCGGTTGGCTGTGGCAGCCATCTTGAACGCCAAAAGTTATTTAGTTGTACATGTACATCCAATGATTACGTTCTAAGAGTTTCAATAAAACGCCTCTAGTGGTTTATAAGATATTTTACTAACAGACAGACACAGTTGAAAACTTATCTCATGTGATGTGTTAGCACTCGGAACACTTGTTGGGAATAACTCTCGCCTACTACCACACTAAATTTTAGCTTAATATTTCTAAAACTGGCTGAGATATAGCCATTTTAGTGTTTGTTAAAGTTGCACAGCTGTAGTGGCCATTTTGAATGGGGTTGACTCCAAAAGTTAATCAGTTGTAGAGGTTAGGGGGGTGGTTAGTTTTTGAGAATTTCATTAAAATCCATATCGCCACTTGCCTTTGACAGCAGGTGACAATAATGCAGCACTGCGACATCAAGAATGTCTGAGGTGAGCATTACTTTTAAGTGTGTGTTTTTGCAAAGATCAGACCGATAGTGGGAAATAAAAAGATAAACGAGCTTTTTTTTTTTAACTTCTTTTTTCTTGTGGAGTTGTGATAAACACTCTGTCACAGGAAGGAGTAAACAACGAAGACTGTGTAATTTTTCACCTCTGCATACATTTCCTTTTGTGTGTAATTTCCATGATCTGAATCTGTCATTCAGCCCTGCTCAGCTACATGTGCAGCTCTCAGCTGTGGGAGGACCGGCGCTCTCTGAAAACATCATTATTATTCAGCCGTGCCACGCAGGCGTCTGTGTGACAGCAGCTCATCAAACAGGTTTCCAGATGAGCGGGGGGGGGGGAGCCTCTGACCTGAAGCAGATTCTCAGTGCACAAAGTCTAATGTTAGATGTGGAGCAGCAGCTGCATCTGCACAGCGCCCTCTGCTGGTTCCACCTGCAAAAAACACAAGACGACTCAGGCTAATGAATGTGAGCAGAAAGACATTTATCTTATAATTAAAGGCATAGCTAAATGGGTTTTTTTTTCCTCTCTGATTCTTCACTTTTAACGTGACATTAGCATTAAAATTAACAGCCTCGTTGATCTATGGGCTATTTCACTGAACTCAGTCTTTCCCCAGTTGAACTCCTCGTACGAGTGTCAGTTCACCCTAAGCCTGTCTTATCACACAGCCGGATTCTTCTTCTTCTTTTTCTGTCTCTTTTTTTCCGCTCTGCCTCACTCGCTACCCTCAAAATCACTTTGTGTAGTTTGACTGAGGGAGCACGAACCATACATCAGATTGGCTCATAACGAGCTGAAAGCCTGAGGACCGGACAGTTTCTAAAATAAAATCTGGAGGCTTTGCAGAGTTGGTGTTTCACACATGAACATTTGATTTTGCATTGTAATTGTCAGATTTGGTAGAAATCTCCGAAATAAAAAGTCATCACAGATAGCTTATTAGATGCCATCGATAGTTAATCAAATCTAGATAATCAACAGCAACCTGGAAGCTGAAGCAAGACAGGGGACAGCTGTTCCAACAGATTAGTCCCAGGACAAGTTTAAAGGGGAAACTAAATAAAAAATAATAAGTTTTCATGTTTTTCTTTTAGTTAAACACTATCATAAAACACTCCAGTGGTCCATTTCTCTGATTTAAAACGTTAATGACTTGTTTTTAGAGTTTTCGTGTCAGAATCCTGAAGTGGGATGGTTGTGTGGGTGGAGTTACCTCCTTGGCTGGTGATGTAGAAACATCAAACCTTCCTGTCCTTTGGGAAGCTGAAGAATGACAGTTGTTGGAGTTTTGGGTCAGTTTACACAATTAATAACAACAAACGGAACCATTTCACCTCCACACTATCTGTATTTGTTATTTCCTGTCTTGTTGGCGTTCCTGTGTTTGGCTCTCCATACGTCACACCCATGGAGTGATCATGGAAAACGCCAAAGAGACCCTAGTAATTTTAAAAATCTTTTATTATCAATTTAAAATTAATGTGAATTTTTTTAACCCTTCCGTGGCCTTCGGGTCAAATTGACCCAAAGTTACAAGATCTTCTCTACCTCTCTTCTTCTTTCTCTCTTTTGAGGCTTCAGGAGGGTTAAAATGCGAGACTCAGAAAACAAACACCTTTTATGACTTTCTTTTGATTGATGTCAGCTTCAAAACACTTTTCATTTCACCTTTAAGTCATGGAAGTGGTGGGTGATTGTCCTAACCAGTTGAATCACATACGTAGTTCTTACCTTGTTGCTGTATGGTCAAAGTGGCTCTCGTTAAGCCCTTATTTCATCTACGCAGCTTATATGTTTATACAATATATCAAGAGAGCATCATTGATCTACATGACAAAATATAATTACTTAAATATCACAACCTGTTGCTGATATCATGAACCAGCAATGATGACATCATAGAGTATGGTTTTGGTATGCATGTGTAGGTAGTTCCTACACTGTGTTTACAACAAACACTTCCAATAATAAAATAAAATTGTTTTTCCAGTTTCTCTATTTTTTTGACTGTTTAGCTGTAGGACACAGAAACACACTGTTTTAATTCTGCTGGTTTATTCGACACCAATGTAAAGTGATATTTATATCAGCTAACTAACCAAAAACAAAAAAAAACTCTCCAGTTTCTCAGTGCAGGAGAAAAATAAAGCTCAGTAGCCAATGGCGAGTTATTTTAGAACCCAATTAGAGCTTTTTCATATGGGTTTGTTTTACATGAGCAGGCTGATTTGATTTACACCTCCTCTATTTGTAAGAGACAGTTTGTGAAGCCCCTAAGAAACTACCTGCAAAAACCACTGCAGCTTTTTACTAAGAAAAACACACTGTGTAGACAATCAGCCCTGGACTGAAATGTAAAAGTGAGCTTTAGCTATCAGGATTAAAAAAAAGGGAAAAAAAGAAAAAAGAAAATACAGCTTCAGATCATCAGCAATTCAGAGATGTCCTGCCAGGACTGTCGGGGCTCATTTTAGGTCACTTTTCTGTGCAGTAAGGGCTCTGAAATTTTAATCACTAGATGAAAGACCCTAACGATAGCAAAAATGATCTTGTAGCTGATGAAACAAAGTTGGGTGTCAAAGCAGAGCCAGAACCACAGCTAAACTTCTACAAAGATATAAGAAGTAATGGAGTTATTTAGCAGATAGTAACAAAATTGCCCACTTAAAGAGATGGCTCCTATTTTCTAATGTGTGGTTGAAATCAAAACTTGTATCCCACTGTAAGTGAAAGCTGTATTTGCTGATTTTAAATTTCTATACTTTTTTAATGAGACTGCTTAGTTTGTTGCTGTTTTTTCAGCCACACAACATCCATATTACTGTGCTAGGCATAGTTCTTAGCAACTGTCCATCCATCCATGTTCTTTACCCACCTATCTCCAGCAGTCACTGTGCGAGAGGCGGGGGACACCCTGGACAGGTCTCCAGTCCATCAGAGGGACACATGGAGACAAACAAGACAAATAATCATTTAGAGTTACCAATGATCCTAACATGCATGTTTTTGGTCCTGAGTAGATAAAAGGGTAATTGTATAATCCAAGGTATACAGAAGTAGAATAGTTGCTTAAGGAGTCAGAGTTTGATGGCATCAGTTAGGGAACTTGTTCTTAATTTGATAATTAAAAAACATGTTTCAGGAGCCTTGTGATGAACGGCAATCTGTGCAAGGCATACCCCGCCTCTGACCCAGTGATTACTGGAGATAGGAACCAGCTCCCCGTGACCCTACATGGAAAACATCCATCCAGTGGATGATTTGAAAAACTCAGGTTGGCTAGTTAGCTACTTGTGTCTATTTTTATATAAAAATAAATAAATAAAAAACACAGGCTTATTATTTCATTCACACGCAACAGTGCCACCTTGTGGCAGTGAGAGTTATAGAAGGTAGTTTAAAGCTGAACTGAAATCAAATCTAAAAAAACTGACATTTCATCAGAGCTTATGGATCCAAATCTGAGGAAGTTTTTTATCTTTTGGGAAGCCAGAAAATGAAACTCCAGTGGTATCCAGTGGTACAACAGCCTGGCGCCCACAAGAGCCCCCGGCAGAGAAACCGCCCAGCACCAATCAGGAGGGGCCCCCCAGAGCCCCCAACACACCGGGCAGGCACCAGTCCACCACAGCAGCTGGAACCCAGAAGGACCAAGGTGTTAGGGCATATAGCCATCCCCCTTGTTGGGCCATCCCCCTGAGAGGCCTAGAGGAAAGGGATGCCCATCGGAGCCCAGCGCAGCCCCCGGGACCCCAGCCAAGCCCAGCCAAACCCCAGGAGCCATAGACCACCCGGCAGGAGCGCACCAATCTGGGACATGATCCGGGCACCCACACGAAAAACCCAAGGGGGCAGCAACCCGCAGGCAGCCCCCCAATGACGCCGTCAGAGACCCCCAGCCGCCCCCAAAGTCAGGACCTTGCCAACGCCTACAAACCTCACAGAGGTTAGTGTGTCTGTGGGCCTTTGTTCCTATTATCAACATTTTATTAAGGACTTTGCTCAACATGCAGCTCCGTTGCACCGGCTGACCTGTAAAGATGTCACGTTTGAGTGGTCAGCGGAGTGTGACAGGGCTTTTGAGTATATGAAACAGGTTTTGTCATCTGCTCCAGTTATCACCATGCCCGACTTTAGTAGGCCATTTCGAGTGTACACAGATGCTTCATTAGAAGTGGTAGGGGCTGTACTGGCACAAGAAAAGGATGGACTGGAGAGAGTGGTCGCGTATGCCAGTCAATCACTCACCTCGACTGGAAGGCGTTGGTCCACCTTTGATAGAGAACTGTGGGCAATAGTATGGACTGTTCATCAGTTCCGACATTATATTGGATCAGCAGCATTTACTATCATCACAGATCACAAACCACTTCTGGGCCTTAGGAGGATAGCTCTGGACAAGGATCCCACAGAGAAAAGAGCCAGATGGCTTCTGGAGCTTGATCCATTTGATTGGGTCATTCATCATAAAAAGGGACAGTTTCACACCAATGCTGATGCCCTATTATAGCGGCCCCAGCAGCTGGGAGGTGCTGGAGGGCCAAATGCCTCCCTGGATGCTGCACTCAAAGTTAACGTTACCCACAGGACAGGGGAGCAGGAGTCTGCTTCTGCATCTCTTGAAGTGCACTCCCCAGAGCCCAATCTAGAGGGGTGGAGAGTGGAAGTAAACAACAACCCAGAGACTCTACCATTCTTGCCACTGCTTACAAGTGAGCCTGGGGAGATGAGACAACTACAGGAAGATGACCCGGATATACTGTCTTGAGTTGGTTCGAAGGAGGTGGATCTCATCCTCCTTGTGCACGGATGAGGGGCAGCTCCCATTGGCTGATTAAGTTATGGACTGAATACCCCCACCTGACGGTCATGGATGGACTGCTGTGTCCTCATGTGACCTCATCCATCACTGGAGATGTTCTGTGTCAAGTGGTGGTGCCTCAGTTCCTTGTGTCAGATGTCATGCAGCACCTGCATGGAGGGCCAGTATCTGCACATTTCTCGACCGAGAAAGTGTTTGAGCATGCTCGGAAAACTTGTTACTAGCCTTTAATGTTTAAAGATATCAGGCATTGGTGTGAACAATGTGTGCCATGCCAGACCCGCAAGGCTCCAGTGCCAAGACACTGGGCCCTGATGGGAGGGTCCCTAGCCATCAAACCACTTCCCAGGGTGGCTGCAGATATCCTCAAGCTACCAATAACATCCAAGGGCAACACCTTGGGATGGTGGAACGTTTTAATAGGACTCTGATAGATTAGCTGGCCAAGTCTCTGCTTACCTGTGGGGGTGAGTGGGATGACTATGTCAAACATGTGGCATTTGCCTACAACACTGCTGTGCACACCTCTACCACCCCTTTTCACTTACACCCCTTTCTTCCTGACACATGGACAGGAAACCCAGGTTCCAGTCAATGTTTTGGTGGCACCTCAGGGGGCTCACATCACTCAGTCCTATAGTGACTTTGTGTCCATGCTGATTGGTCGACTGAACACCGTTTTCAGTGGAGCCAGGCTTGGTGCTGCTATAACCCATGAAAAACAGAAACTTTATCATGATGGAGCAACTCGTCATCAGCCATATGTGGTTGGGGATTTTGTGTGGCTTCATAACCCGACAGAGGATCATATGAAACTTGGACCCTGGAGCTGCTGGACAACCAGCGGGAATAAGGAATCACTTACCGCATTGGAGACCCAGGCAGCCGCACCGGCCAGAGGCAGGTGGTTCACTATAACAGACTGAAACCTTATACTCTTCAGGGGCCCGTGTTTCCTATACCTCCTGCAACATTGCCTGATGGAGAGGGGGGAGTTGAAGAAAGGTTGGCTGGAGGTGGTTCGGACGTCATACAGCAGTTGGACTCTGAGGACTCAGTGCTGAAGGTCTCACGTTCAAGGAGGCCTCATAATATAGCCATTTTGCCTATTTTCTCACCATCTCGCCAACTACTCAACATGCGCAGCCCAGTGAGACACTACCATAAGACAGGGGATCATGTGGGCTGCACAGTGGAGCAGCTGGTTAGCACTGTTGCCTCGCAGGAAGAGGGTCCTGGGGTCAAAACCCAAATGGGGCCTTTCTGTGTGGAGTTTGCATCTTCTCCCTGTGCATGCATAGCGGTTTCTCTGTGGCTTCCTCCGACAGACCAGAAACATCCATGTCAGGTTAGTTAGTCACTTTAAACTGTGCCTAATTGTGAGTGATTCCGCGATGGATGGGTGACCCGTCCTGGTTGGACCCCACCTCTCGCCCGGTGGCTGCTGGAGATAGGCACCAGGTCTTCATGACCCTGAAGAGGATCAAATGAAAAGTTTTAGAAAAAAGGATAAACAAATGAATTATTGTCAAAACCTTTTATTATTCTTGTGTGAATACAGGTGTGGGTAGTACAGCTAAATATGGTTTTAAAATGGCTGATCTGTGTGGCTTTAAGATTTCAAGCTGTGTATAAAGTGAATATTAACAAATACTGAAAAAGGGAAAAGAGGTTCTGAAAAGAAACTTTTCACCTGAATAACATAGGGACCCTACGCTGTTTGTTATAATACTGTATGTTATTTGTATGTTCGTAAATTGCAGGGTAATCATCTCAGTTGCTACGGGCATGAACTGAATCACCTTCATGTGTGGTAGTGCAGATGTTTTAAACAGAACCATGTTTATTGTGTTTTTGTGAGCGTTAGCTTAAGATTGTTGTGGAAAATTACATTTTCTAAAGGACGTTTTCATACAATATTTAAGACTAGATGAGAAACGTCTCAGTATTCAACATCAAAGCATCACTTGAAAAATGTTGTATTTTTTTAAATTCACTCTTTTCCTGTGTAGGTTCAAACCTGCCTTTTGGTGCCATTCTTGTTGCAGATCGTTTCAGGAAGCTGAAAAATCAGATGTCACATTTAATAGCTTTAAAAATGCCTGTTTGAGAGCTCCACCTCTGAGAATAGGGACTTTAGAAAGCTGCAGGTGCTGACACTGTTCTCATCTTGAATTATGCAGAATCAATATTTGCCTCCTGTTTGTATTGTGCTTTTTGTCACTAACTCCGTGTGGACTCCTGAAAACAAAACTATGTGAGGCTGCAGATTTGTCACACTGAGGTCTGGACTGCAGTCTTGCGGAGAGCTTTGCAGAACAATGGGTCTTAAAGATTTCAGTGCCGGTGCATGATTTCCTGTATTTGTTCACGATCCCTCACAGCAGCATGCCTTGTTATTTCCAGCAAACCTAACCACCTCTTAGGGCACATTTGACTCTACCTGTTACTCACAAAAACTGGAAAGCTTTCAGCTTCCAGAGACATGTCAATAAGATGAGTTACTTTGCTTAAAATAGTTTAGGGATAAAAGGTATAAAGACAACAATACACAATCCAAGTAATTCATATTCTAACCAGTAGATGATTATAGATATTTACAGCTTTATTGTGCTTGAGGCAGAGTGATTTAGTTAAGCCTTCATTTTTGTCTGCAATCAATTTCCCACTAAAATCTAATAACGAGAGACTCGACAGTTCCTTCATGGAGTCAGATAAAAGTGCCCACACTTATCAATCCAGCAGCTTTGTGAAGTGCTGAATGCCTTAAACTCCCATCCTCACAGACTCAGGAGCAGAATCACATTTCATCACCTCCTGAGAAACCAGAGGAGTTGGTTCCTTTTGAGTGTATTTTTTCTTTTCCCTGCCAGGCCAAATTGTCTCGCATCAAAGAGGGCTGAGCAGAGAGACGTTCCTTCTCACAATTCATTACCATTACTTTATGGGGAATAGACCTTGATCAGCAGGAATTTCTCCAAAAAAATTTAAATATCCAACTTCAGTCTTTGTACAAATACAGCAGATGAAGGGGATCTTTGAGGCATAAGAAGACTGCACATTAATTAATAAACTGATCTGGATTTAGTTTAATTTATTAAATCATTTTATACTTGACACATGAAGAGTTAAAGCTGAACTGAAAATGTAGCCATAAAATGTTTTTTGTAGAAATTTTAAATAAAAAATACTATAATTTTTTGGTAATTCTGAATATTGTCGAAATCAACTCGGGTGTTTTCGGCTTTTTCCGTGACCACCCTGGAAGTCTGACGTCCTCAGAGCCGCTGAGGTTCAGCAGTTCATCAGTGAGTGGATGAATACCGGTACAATATAGTTCAGTGAGTTTGGAATTAATTGTTCAAACCAGCCAGAAATTACCACTGGAGTTTCATTTTTTGGCTTCCTGAAAGATAAAAACCTTCCTCAGATTTGGATCCATAAGCTCCGATGTGGGAATTACTGTCAGAACTCTGGTTCGGATCACATCGAGGAGGAGCACTGCTCCGACCCGTGTCAATGGGGTGGACTGGCTTCATGCCAAAAAAAACAGGACCTTTTGTCAGCAGCAGTCCTATTTTTAATTTTAAAAGACATTCAAATGTGAAGGAGGACTGTGGAGTTTGCATGTTCTCCCTGTGCACACGTGGGTTTACTCCGGGTACTCTGGTTTCCTCCCACAGACTAAAAACATGCATGTTAGGTTAACTGGTAACTCTTAAAATTAAAATTGTCCCTAGGTGTGAGTGAGAGTGTGAATGGTTGTTTGTCTCTATATGGCCCTGCGATGGATTTGCGACCTGTCTAGGGTGTCCCCTGCCACTCGCACAGTGACTGCTGGAGATAGGCACCGGATGCCGGGAACCGGAATGGAGAAGCGGGTAAAAGAAAATGGATGGCATGGATGGCAATCCATGTGGGATTAAACAAATGTCATAGTCTGAAACTAGTTTACTCTGGTGTGAGAATTCATAAACGCTTCTCTGAAGCGTGCTCTCGTTTTTTACGAGTTAGCATTGTTAGCATCAGGTTAGCTTTGAGCTAGCAACATTAGCTCTCTCCTGCCGTCTTTATGTTGATTTGCAGTGTCATGTACTGATGTCATGACAACGATCTGGGGGTAATCGGGTCTCACCGTTCCACGTTCCCAACTCGGTCGTTATGCGTGTTTTGTCAGCCATGACTGTCCTGAGTCCAGAGTTTTCATCTGATTCCGGAGATCCAGCTGTCGGTTCAGGTTCATACTAGTATGGTTGTATATCCATTATCCCGCAAAGTCTTCTGGCATTTCTTCATGTTCAAAAAAGGCTTCTTCTTCCATTTCCACTAGTAAACAACCGGACAGTAGAGGCGTTCTTGGCTGGCCGGGGCACAGTGCACTTCATGAACCGAGAACGGCAACTCTGCCCCGCAAATCTCGCACTCTGGAAATTATTGACTAAAACGCTAAAACAGTTTATTTAAGTCTTAGGTCAGAGAAATGGGTCCCTGCAATGTTGTGGGGATGTGTTTTGACTGAATAATATTCATGAAATGTCAGTTTTTTGAGATTTGATTTCAGTTTAGCTTTAAAGTCTAGATTGTGGGATGTGCTAAACAGTGACATCTACTGGCTCAAATGACATGTTGGAACAAAATGAAAACACTGCAGAGCAAAAAAATAAAAAAAAGGTCTACTCATTTTTTTTTGCCAAGGTTGAAGATCGAATCGTTAAAAGGAGACAGAGAAAACAGATATTTTTAGTAACTGTATTATTTGAATAATTACCACATGAACTTATATAACTAACAGGTACATAATAACCAACCATTTGGTGATTTGTTCTATGTGATTTATAAACTTTATTGTATCTTTTTTCCTATTAAATATTCATTTTCATACAAGATACATTCAGAGAGAACTGCATAACTGTATGCAGTATAATGCCACACAACTCAGGTCATTTCTATGATTGATGTCACTGAAGTGACCCACTTAAAATTACAGGTAGATACTGGTGTGTAAATATATTAGTGTATTTCAAGTTTTTTCCTAAAAATATTAATATTTTTTGCACCATACTTTTTGTGTTTGACTTGCGCCTACAGTTCTAAAGTTACAAGGAAAACACAAAGTTCAAAAAACATTAAACAAGATATTTCCTGCTCTTCATATGAGAGCATACTGCTGCCACCCAGGCAAAAAGATAATTTAGAACTGTACCTTATTTTACTGTTTGAACAATTCCTCTTTCATCATAATCACCATAGTCCTCTCCAGATAATGAAAAAACTAGCTTTGTTAGTCAATGAGAATAGAAGAGTCAACTTATGAGCTTGAGAAAATCCCCCCAAAGATAATAATTGCAGGCACAGTTCCTCGGCTTCCATAAATGTGGACACAGACAAGATTAAAGGACAAACCAACATGCACAGTTAAGAGATTACCCTTCATTGACCCTTACCTCATACACAGTTGTGCTCAAACGTTTAAATTCACTTATAATAATCATGAATGTCTAATTATTTTACTTTTTTAATTATTTGTTTGAATAACGACTGGTGGAGATAGAGACCAGCTCCCCACGGCCTGGAAAGGAGAAGCAGGTAAGGATGGAAGGATGGATGGAAGGAAGGATGGAAGGAAGGATGGATGGATGGAAGGATGGATGGATGGATGGATGGAAGGAAGGATGGAAGGAAGGATGGATGGATGGATGGATGGATGGATGGAAGGATGGAAGGATGGAAGGATGGATGGATGGATGGATGGATGGATGGATGGATGGATGGATGGATGGATG
>JAOXNZ010000199.1:19307375-19319896 GCA_028566095.1 Kryptolebias brasiliensis
TGGTGCAGGACCACTCCATTGGTGCAGGACCACTCCATTGGTGCAGGACCACTCCATGGTGCAGGACCACTCCATGGTGCAGGACCACTCCATGGTGCAGAACCACTCCTTGGTGCAGGACCACTCCATGGTGCAGAACCACTCCTTGGTGCAGGACCACTCCATGGTGCAGGACCACTCCATGGTGCAGAACCACTCCTTGGTGCAGAACCACTCCATGGTGCAGAACCACTCCATGGTGCAGAACCACTCCTTGGTGCAGAACCACTCCATGGTGCAGAACCACTCCATGGTGCAGGACCACTCCATGGTGCAGGACCACTCCATGGTGCAGGACCACTCCTTGGTGCAGGACCACTCCATGGTGCAGGACCACTCCATGGTGCAGGACCACTCCATTGGTGCAGGACCACTCCATTGGTGCAGGACCACTCCATGGTGCAGGACCACTCCATGGTGCCGGTGTTATGCCGAGAATTGCATGTCTTGTCGCGGGAACGCGCATCACTCTAAGCTCTCGTGTATCGCTTAGGAAACGGATTGAAATATGACCAACGAGGCAATTTTCAAAAATATTCGTAGTGTTATCATGTTTTTCATCCATGAAAGCCCTAAAAAGGTGGGGGGGTTTTAGCAGATTAATTGAAATAAATACGGTTTTGACACCTTTATTGAGACACGTTTGAGTCCAATGTTTTACAGTCAGTGTCTGATGAATATGTTCTCCACTCCGTGTTGCAATTCCTCACTTTTTCTATCAACACCATAGTTGTTTAAGCATTGTGTAACATCCAAACTTTTTAAGTAGCGCTTAAACGCTGCTATGGTTGCAAATAGGAAACTGTGTAAGCGAGAATATTGTTACATTCGCTGATGGTAAATTGCACAATTTAGTTATCAGTAGTTCTAAAAACTCATAAATAATACATAAATTAAACAATACAAGCAGGGGAGGTGTGTGCGTGTGTGTGTGGGGGGGGTAATCTTTCAAAAAAACAACAATTCTGCAAGCTTTTTATCATCTTGCAGTTGCAAATTTATTGTATTACAGCATGATGGCACAGAGGGCATGTATCATTATGTCGAAAATTTGATATCACCCTTACCTGTCTAATGCTTTGATATAGGAGGGGAGGCATTTTTTGGCAAAGCAAATACTGAGCTTGCCGATATCTGTATTCCCTATTGCCCTATCTATTTCCCCCAAATATTGTCCTACTGATGTGAAACTCGTACCATTAGCTCAGAGGACATATGTAATAACGTACAGAAGGTGAAATCCTTCTTAACTCAGTCAAAGTCAAAAGAACTACACGGCCCAGAAGCCAGCAGTGCTTCGGGCAGCTGCTTTCCACTGAAATTCAAAGAGCAGCAAAGGAGGGAGCAAACAGCAGCGCAGAAACCGATCTGGAAACAATAAAGTTGCGACGCAAAGTCAGAAGTAATGATCTGTCTGTTGAGCTCCTAGAACTGGCAGGAAAATCACAAATAATCCTGAAGTTCATGAGCGCCGTGTGTGACGGTGTTCAAACGTTCTGAAGAGTGGGAAAGTAAGCCTGAATATGGCTGCCGTGTTTCTGAATGGAATATTTGCATCCTATGCACTTCTTTCTTTTTCCCCAAATCTGCAGTTTGTTTTGTTTAAGCAAATCGAAACAGAAAGGCAACGTCACTTTAAAGGAAACAGTTGCTCAATAAATCAGTAAAATGAAACTTTATATGTTATGTTTGGGTTCATTCAACTAAGGTAGGCATGGTGTGACCCATGTACTGTTTTCTTGTTTTTACTGTAACTGACCTCCAAACAAGCCAGAAACAGCTGATCCTCCATAGAAAAACTATAGGGACCGTAGGACGAGTATTATTGAAGTTTTGTGCCCTTTAGTGAAGGTTTTTTGTTTGGATTAAGGCTTCCTATTTTACCACAGAGGAACTGTTCCTGTTGCCATATGTTTTGAAATAAAACTACAGAACACAGAAGTAATCTAAGAAAGAATGGGGAGAAGATTTCCTAAAGAGTAAGTGAAGAAAAAAAATGAGAGCGGGAGTCATTCTGAACGGGGACAGGGGGTCATTTTACCGGGAGTGGGACGGAACAGGAATTTTTTTTTTTTTCTTTTAGTCTGGCCCGGGAATGGGCCAGACACCTCACTCTTGTGGGAGTGGGACGTGTCCCCCTCTACTCCCCTAATTGAGAAATCAATTTCCAGCAGTTTTGGAATTTTTACCACATGAATATGATTTTTATGTCTCTCTGAGTGTCTTTCCCGCCCCTTTGCGCAGACATCCTGTGCTGCGCCTCGCAGCCCAGGGGCAGGGAGTTTGACGTCACAGAGGAATGCATCACAAGAGGTTGTGTTGTCTGCCGGGGAACGGGACTTGGCTCTTTCACAATCTATTTGTAGGCCAAATAACACCCAGTTCTGCTCCGATCAAACTGACGAGGCGCACGGGCTGAAGATCAATGCAGGCTGCTTATGTGCATTATTAGCAGTTTGTTCTTATATGTATTTATATATAAAAAGGGGGTAAAAAAACTGCATGAAAGTAGGGTTTTCAGATCGACTTTTGCCTTATAAACTGAAAAACAAATAAAGGTTCAGCCTTCCTTGAAGGAATGCATATTGCCCGTCGTTTTTCATGCTACAGTTTTCCACTGAGATCCTTTTATGATGAGTTATAGCCGTTTTGGTCAAACCTTGTAAATGACATCTTGTGTGAAACTGTGAGATCTCGCAAGAGCTGCTAATGCTTAAGGTATAAGTTGAGGATCAGTCTCAGCTACTACCACACCAAAGTTTAGCTCAATATGTTTAAAATTACTTGCGTTATAGTCATTTTTGGGTTCGCCAATGTTGATTAGCTGTGGCGGCCATCTTGACTCGGGGTGACTTCAAAAGGTAATCAGTTGTAGATGTACAACCAATGATTACTTGGTGGGAGTTTCATTCAAATCCATCCAGTGGTTCATGAGATACTTCACTAACAGACAAACAGGGTGGATGACAACAGTTATTACTAAGGTTATAAACAAAAACCTGCTCAATGAGAAGCACTCAGGGTATGTGTTGTGAGCAACTCTCAGCTACCACCACAAGTGTTTGCTCAGTCTCTGTAAAACTGACAGTTAGTGTATGTTCAGTTCACTTAGCTGTGGCGGTCATCTTGAATCGACTCCAAAAGCAGCAGAGGTTTATCCAATGATCACCTCACGAGAGTTTTCTTAAAATCTGTCCAGCGGTTGATGAGATATTTTGCTAACACGACAGACACGTGAGCACACATCACCACCATTTTGCTTTCTCCGGCAGGCGATGATGACCTGGCAAAACCTGCCACTGCAGGAAAACAAAGGCAAGCAGCTAATCAATGCAGAAAATCAAGTTGAGTCAGGTGGGTTTTTTTTTTTTTTTTTGCTGAGTCATTGTGTCGAGTCTTTCCTGTTGCAGGTCCTGATCCCGTGTGTTCCACCTCTTTTACCCCGCTGCCGGTCAGCGCCTGGTAAACTGGTGGAAAACAGGCCGCGGTCAGTCACCCCTACTTCCACACACACCCTGTCCCGATCCCACATACACACACACACACTTCCAGGAAGTGACACGGGTACGCGCCAATCAGCCTCCAGTAGCTTTTATCTGCTTAGTGTGCACAATAAGAGCTATTTTAGTAAACGGGCTGGGTTCACGTGGGTTCAGACGGTGTAACAGAGAGGTGTGTGTGTGTGTGTGTGTGTGTGTGTGTTGTCTGCGACTGACATCAGGAACCATCGGAGACACACGTGGCTAACAAACAGACTAAACAATGTCTCCATCAAGTCAGCTCATTAATAGCCCAGGATTAGTTTTTTTTAGATTTGGGGTGTTGTTAAGTGTTCACAGTCAAAACCCAACAACCGCGGTTTGTTTGTTGGTTTGTTGGTTTGTTGGTTTGTTTGTTTGGTTTGTTTGTTTGTTTGTTTGGTTAGTTTTCTTCACACACAGAACCTCAGGCACAGCTGCTGACTTCTTTCACTCTGCTAACCAGCCCATCAGACTGATTATCGCCTGCTGAGGAAGATGACAGGGGATGGTGTTTTTGTCCCGGGTCTGTGTGATGTTCGTCTGTTAGCAAAATATCTCATGAACCACTGGATGGATTTTAATGAGACTCTTAGAAGGTAATTAGCGGTTGTACATCTACAGCTGATCAACTTTTGGAGACAACCTAATTTAAGATGGCCGTCATAGCTAATCAACTTCAGACAACACAAACATGGTCATAACTTAGTCAATTTTAAAGATATTGAGCTAACCTTTGGTGTGGTCGTAGCTGAGAGTCATTCACAACATATATTCGGAGGATTACACATTACGCCGTTGGAGTCAACACCTGCTTGCCTTTTGGTAACACATCTCAAATCATTGGGTGAACATCGACAAATGATTAGCATTTACAAGATGGCCACCACAGTTGACAGTTAAGTTTTAGAAGATACACACAAACAGAAGAAAAACTTTAAACAAACTGTGCAAAAGCACATTTCTGTCGTCCGATCATTTGCAGGCAGCAGCGTTCAAGCAGCCAAGAATGAAATGAGTGAAAGTCTGTGCAAACGTACGCAGAACGACCAGAGGAGCAGACGACTGAAACACACCGTCAGAAACCCTGCAGGAGCACGGGTTAGTATGATAGCTGAACCAGGGGAACACAAGACAAGTCACTGGCCACCGATTGTTCTCAGCAGACAGCCCAAAATATTTCAACCTGTGGTGGAAAACAGGGCCGATCGGAGGAGGCGGCGTCCGCACCATCTCAAGAAGCACGACGTACGGCTCCGACCTGCAGAACCCGGGTTCCTACCACTAACTGTGCTTTAACCTGCACCGTTAAACTCTCAGATTCCTGTCAGATCACACAGCAAGCAGACAGCGGCATACTCCATAACAAGTCAAGAAGTCGGTCCGCAGTCACGTGGTTGCGAGCCGTTCGTTTTCACGCACACTTGGATCAGAACTCCCAGGAATGTCCTCCTTCCTCCTGCAGCGTTAAAACGGGTTTCTTCCCGCCGGCTTCTCAGCTCTCCTGTCCTTGTTCTGCTGGAACAGTTGTAAAGATGGCTGTATTTTCTAACAGCCTCCAGCTGCTTCTCAGCAGAGCAGTAGAAGCAAAATGGCTCCATTAGAGCTCACCGGCTTTTCCCCATAAACACGCCCACAACAACATCTGACCAATCACACGATACTCGGTGCAAAATCCTGTGAGAAAAGGTTCGACCTGGGCCTCGTGTCGTGAAGCTGCTACGAGAACAAAATGGAGTCTTCTCATGGAGTATGGCAACAAACTGGGGGGGGGGGGGAATGAGAGGGGACGGGGGCTTAAACAAACCACCCAGTTTTTATCTCAGGAGCAGAATATATATATAAAGAAAGGGAAACCAATCATAGCCAACAAAGAAAAGCTTTGTTTTAGTGTCTGCTGAGTCACCCTTCATGCTGTCGTTCTCCTGGTTTGCTTTGTTGTTGTTGTTTTCCGGACCTTTTTGAAATTTAACTACTTCTGGGCACTTTCTATTCTTTTAGAACTTCAGAAACCCAAAAGGTCAGCTCACTCAGAGGATGGCTGTTACAACTTCTGGTTTTAGCAGCTTTCATACTTTTCAGCTTTTCTTTACATTTACTTACAAAGATTTTCCACAAAGAAAAACATGAAGAGCTCGGATTCCTTCAAAAACACTGTTCTTTCTGCTTCAACGTACTTTACTTCTGTCTACTTATGCTCCTTTTAGTTTTAGCTACCCTTCTGCTACTTTTACCTAGCATTTTGCTACTTTTAGCTTTTAGCTAGCCTTGTCCTATTTTCTTTTGGGTTCTAGCTAGTCTTTCGACACGTTTATCTTATTGCTACTTTTAGCTTCTCGACATGCTAGCCTTCTGCTACTTTTAGCTTTTTTTAGTATTTTGCATCTCTTATCTAGCATTTTGTTTTTGTTGTTGTTGTTTAGCTACTGTTTTGCTCCGTTTGGCTTTTAGCTGATGTTCTGCTTCTCTTAGCTTTGGAAACTCAGTTTCAACCAGCAACTCCACCCAACGTGTACTTTCAGTAGGTTTGTCTTTTACTTTGTTGTGTGACTTTAGCTTTTTTGTTTCTCATTTAAAAATTGACCTCTTTTAAACAAACAAACAAAAAAGAAACATTCCTAGGCTAAATTCTAAGTTGTTCTGTATAAGCGATCACACCCTGCTGTAGTTAGGGGAATACGATACACTGGTTTTCAGGTTAAACAAGTTGGTTATTAATAAACCAGTTCAAAGTAGTACAAATACTGTAGTACTTCAGGTTACATAACCTTGGGACTCATGTTGGTTCTGGGAGGATCCTGCTTCCAGACACTGGTGATTGGTCTTAAAAAGTGTAAAAGAATGGTGGCTGCAGAAGGGAAGCCATTTCATGACATGAGGTGAATAAATCCAGGCCTGATTAACTGCTGAGGTCAGCAGGAACATATTCTATAACCCCCCCCCCACACACACACACACACACAACAAACATACTGTACAGAAATCACTAGGCATCACTCATAAACTCATAAACAGGTGCCCAGGTGTTGGGATGGATGCGGCCTACCCGCGCCCTCAGCCTGTTTTTGCCGTACAGGTCCGCAGCGCTCGCGTGCTGCCCGCGAGCAGCAACAAAAGCGTGTCAGCAATCTCAGCACGCATACACGCCGCATTCTTCTTCCACTTCCTGAGCCGAGGCAGAGTGCATCCACAGTTCAGCCCTTGTTCATCCCCCACCACCCCCACCCCCACCCCACTGCCGGCGACGGCAGCATTAATCAGCTGCTTACTGGACGGCATGTGGCAACACGCCGCCATCCAGATCGGCTGCTGACCCGCATCATGGTAAATACGCTGCTGACGTCTTCAAAACTGCAAGGAAGAAGGCTGTTGGTTTTTTTGTTGGTTTTTGGATTTTTTTTTTTTTTTTTTTTAAATCAAAAGCTAAATAAAATTCCCGGCAGGAATGCATATCACCCATCGCCTTTCAGGCCAGGTTTGGGTGAAGATTATCATATGATGAGAAATGACTTGCAGGTGTTTTGGTCAAACCTTAAAAATAACGCTGTGCGCTGACATCCTCATGCATTACTGCAATATGTCACGCTAAGATTAATTGGTGCGAATAACTCTCAGCTACTACCACACTACGTTTTAGCACAATATGTGTACAATTGAAGGAATTACACACTTTTGTGTTGGCTAATGTTGATTAGCTCTGGCGACCATCTTGAATTGGGTTGACTCCAAAAGTTAATGCGTTGTAGTTGTGCGTCTAAAGATTACCTCCTGAAGGTTTCAATAAAATCTGTCCAGTGATTCATGAGATATTTTGCTAACAGACAAACAAAGTTGACTCCAACAAAAATTGCTAAAGTTTTAAGCAAAGAACTCGCGCAATAAGTAGCATTTAGAGTAGGCCTATGTGTTGTAAATAACTCTCAGCGACTACCACACCAAGTGTTCACACAAAATATGTGAAATTGACTAAATTATATCCATCTTTGTGATTTCTAAGGTGTCTTGGTTGTGGTGGCCATCTTGAATTGGGTTAGCACCAAAATTTAATTAGTTGCAGAAGTGCATCTGATGGTTCTTCCCTGGAAGTTTTATTAAAATCCAACAAGTGGTTCATGAGATATTTTGCTAACAGACAGACACACACAAACACAGGCATTAAACATTATTGTCTCCCTTTGCCTTTCTAAGCCTAGTTAGTTTAATCTCTAAAATCAATCTGGATTTGGAATAAAAGCTTCAAAAAAACAAGTTAACCAGAAGGGAAAACAAGAGACAGAAACCCAGAAGTTTTTCTCAGAAAAGTGTCCCGACCGGATCAGTCGTGCCCAGACAGAACGTCTTCCTGTTCGAGAGGCGAAACCAACAGCGCCGCCACAGAAGCAGCGTGACACGTCTCCACGGCGACGGGCCTCTGTTTGGGGACTGTTTGCCGTTCGGAAACAAGAGGGGAGAGACGAGGCGGCGCAGGCGGCGACCCGGAGGACTGACTCCACCACCGAGCCAGGTCAGCAGGAATCCCCCGAGTCACGGGCCTTCCATCGCAAACATCTTTACATTCCACGAATTCTCCAACGTATTCAACAACAACTCCAGACGTTTTGATTCAAGTTTACACCGGCAGCCATTTAAAATCTACGACTTCTGCTTTACCTGGAGGTAAACGAACTTTAACAGGAACTATAGCAAATAATGAGGAAAAACTTGGACTGTCCATGTAGACAATATGTGCAACCTGTTAGTTATTGTAATTGTCTGTGTGTGTATCAATCTGTCTGTTAGCAAAATATCTCATGAACCAGCGAATGAATTTTAATGAAACTCTCAGAAAGTAATCATTAGTTGTACGAAACCAAATAATTTGCTTTTGGGGTCGGCCCAATTAAAGATGGCTGCCACAGCTTATTGACCTTGGCGTACACATAAATGGCTATAAGTCGGTCAATTTTAGAAATATTGAGCTAAACTTGTGGTGTGGTAGTAGCTCAGAGTCATCCCTAACACCTAGTCCAAGGGCTAACAGATCACATGACCTTTCAGGACATCACGTGAGTTCGTGCAGAACATTAATTAGAGGAACTGACCAAAATGCCTGATTATTTCTCTACACACATACAAGGATTTAGTGCATGGAGGGTGGCAGGTCACACTTCCATCAAGTCTGCAATCGTTTTGTTGGGTTTAATCGTAAAGTTTTGGGTAACGTTTCAAACAATCAGCATTTTCCCTCTCAGATAAACATGACATTCATTGTATTAAACTTTGCAGCATGGCAGCAGCAACCTGCAGCAGCTGAAGTCAGCGCGCGCTCCGTGACAAAGGATCAAATTCAAAACATATGTGCTGGAATACCAGTTGTTCTCCAACCACATTTTTTTCCAGCTCCAGTTTGGCGAAAGGGGTTGTGTGGATCTGCCTCTGTTGTTTTTTTTCTTCAAAAACAGTTATTCCATTTCAGGTCAGGCCGCATACTTAGTGTTGTTTTCCCCTCAGAAACGGCGGGGTGTTTGGGATGGTAACTGAGACGAGAGGATCTGTTTCACTCTATCTGTACGCATCCATAAAAACCCTCTCCCAAACCCCGTGAATTCAATTCCCACACTCAGGAATTCAACAGCGGTCCGTCTCCAGCTCACATTAGACCGTGCCTGGGTTTGACCACTTCTTTCAGGCAGATCCGACCCAAGATGGAACCTGCTGCCAACAGCCATGGAGCGTCTTTGACAGAGTTTGGAGCAGAGTTGCATCTTGCAGGTTTGTAGCAAAAAGCAGCGGAGACGCGGTCCGTCGAGGCCGATGTTGCATCATGTCACCTGATTCAGCGCTCACACAGCTGTCTTCCTGTTTAGAGCTGCTTCTGTCCATTTTTCAGCATTCAACCACTTCGGCATCCTTTTAGCGATGTGAACTATTCGGCTAGCAAAATGTTCAGCTCAATCAGAAGATGGCTGCTGGGACGTTTGGGATTTATAACTGTTAGACTTTACATAATGTTTCCCTTTATTTAATTTATTTGGTTTTATTAGGATACGATTTTTCATTTGACCTCATTTTAGCTTTTACTTCCTGTTAGGCTAATGTTAGCTTTTAGTTACCGTTTTGCTTATCTTAGCTTTAAGCATTTATTGTGCAATAATTACCTTTAGGTTATTGTTGTAATAATTTTAGCTTTTAGCTACAGTTTTGCTGATTATAGTTTTCAGCTATGATTTTGTACATTTTATCCTTTTGCTCCTATTTTGCTAATCTTAGCTTTTACCTACTGTTGTACTAATTTTAGCTTTGAATTACTGCTTTGCTAATTTTAGTTTTTAGCTCCTTAGTTACTGTTTTGCTAATCCTGGTTTTAAGTAACTGTGCAAATATTACCTTTTAGTTATTATTGTACTAATTTTAGCTTTTATTAACCATTTCACTGGTTTTAGCTTTTTGCTATGGTGTAGACCATTTTAGCTTCAGTCCCCCGCTTTGCAAATTTTCACTTTTAGATACAGTTTTGCTAATCTTATCTTTTGGCTACAGTTTTGCTAGTTTAAATTTAGCTCACACTGTGCTATATTTAGCTTTCAGCTACATTTTTGCTCATCTTAGCTTAGCTCCTGCTGTGCTAATTTTGGCTTTTCGCTACGGTTTTGCTAATCTTAGCTTAGCCCCCGCTGTGCTAATTTTCACTTTTAGATACAATTTTGCTAATCTTAGCTTTTGGATACAATTTTGCTAATTTTAATTTAGCTCCCGCTGTGCTAATTTTAGCCGTTTGCTACAGTTTTACTAATTTTAGCTTGTTTCAACTTTCAATTCAGTTTCAACTTGTTTAACGAGTCTCAGTGGATTTTTGCAGAAAATGTTAGTTTGCCTCATTTCCATTTCGGAGCTGTGTGACCCATGTGTTCTGTCTTCATGTTTCTGTTTATCACGCCTTCTTCACCTTCATTATGGGGCGTGACTGAAGAGGTGAGTCACTGAGGCTTAGGTTAGTGCTACTGTTCCTGTGGTTCAGTTCCCTGCTGCCTCTGTCTGTCCGCTGATTCTTATCTGCCTTTAACCACCTCCATCTGGTGGCACTCATAGTCTTTGACTATGTGAACCACGCAGGCCTGAAGAAACAAAAGTCTAAATCTGGTTTAATCTGACAGTCAGTGACAACACAAATACTGCAACATATCGTGTCACAATACTGCGTGACGTTGCACATGATGTTATGTTCAAAGGTTTGACCAGAACAGCTACAACTCCATTGTTTCTCAATATAAGATGAACCTGGTCTAAAACTCTGGCATGAAAGGCGGCGCGTGTTCCTTCAACCTGCTGAATGAATACTGACTCTAGAGGGAATGAGGTTCTTTTAGTGTGTAGAAACACACACTAAATAAGGGGTTAAAAACATCCAATCCACCTGCTGTACGCAGAGCAGGAGCTGAACAATCTGCTCAAGGACATGTGAGAGCGAGACGGTGTGTGTATGTGTGTGTGTTGGGGGGGGGGGGGTGTTTGGGTCCAGAAGTCGTCTCTCTGCCTCTTCACTCTGCACCTCACCTAATTATCCTCTTCCCAAAGATTCTGCACAGGAGCCACATCTCCATCTCTCAGCGCTGTTTTCTCCAGGTGCGACTGGATCGTTCCTCAGCCCGTCCAATTCCTGCTGCTGCTATCACTTCCCCGAATTTACCAAGCCAGCACGGGCTGAAAGCTACGTGGACAGATCCTGCTCGTGAAGTTAAAAGCACTGCGAATATCTGCAGGGGCTTTCAAACGTCCACAACGGGTCGGGGCTGAGCCGGATCTCGCCCAGCCATTCCTAATTCTCAGCCTCAGTCGTGCCCTGCGCCCGTAGGCGAAGGAGGGAATTCGGCCGGGGTGGGGGTGGGGCTTTCCCCAGGAAGAAGAGGAGCTTTGTCCCCTGAGGGATGAGGCCACGGGCTGACAGAAAGTCTGGCAACCCCTGACCGGGCGGCTAATGACTGAGAGGGAAGGAAGGGAGAGTGGTGGCGGTGGGGGGTGGGGGGGGGGGGCGTGATCGCAGCTCAGAAGGCTTCAGCTCACGCTGAGAGCAGCACCAAGGCCGGTGGAGATTTTGTCTCAGAGATGATGGTGTACGTGCAGGGATTGAGCTGCGTCACTGAGTTTAAACAGACACAACTGATTCTTAAAGACTTAGCAGTCCTTGGAGGAACACGTACCGGCCGCCACCTTTCACGCCATAAGATCATGTCATGGTGAAAGAGAACCAAATGAATGACTCTGAGCTTTTATCGCATCAAATATGTAACAGTATCTGTAACTCTGACTGAGTTGTAGCTTTTTTATGTTGGCTAAGGTCAATTAGCTGTGGGGGCCAGCTTGAATTAAACTGACTCCACAAGTTAATCAGTTGTAGATGGACATCCAATGATTCCTCTGCATGATTCATTAAAAATTGTCTAGCGAACAGACACACACACACACACACACACACTCAGAGACACTTGCAAAAACATCATCACCTGCCTTTTGCCTTTTGGCAGCGGGTGATAAATACGAGCAGAAGGCTCTGGAGACAGTCTGAGGAGAGCGATGTTTCTGACAATATTCTACACAACGTGAACGTCTCTGTTGTCCGTCAATAAGTAGAGAGCAGTTCTTCATGGTTGGTTGTCATGTCCTGCATGACGCTTTCTGCTCAGCTGCCTGTTTGATCTTCTTTATCTGGTTTGACAATTTCACCCGTGTTTTCTACGGCTGGGTACCGAACTTCGGTACTTTTATGGTACCGACCATAAAAGTCTTCCGGTGCCAAGTTTCGGTGATTGGCTGTAACGTTACACGTGGTAGCAGCACGCAGGAAAAATACATAGGTAGTTACACCCACATACGGGGTTCACGTGTGTTTTTGTAACTAGTTGCGTGTCTTCGAACTGCTTAAAAAATGCCACCGAGATCGAAAGTGTGGCTCCATTTTATAAAGATTGATGCCGATAGTGCGCGATG
>JAOXNZ010000199.1:19340409-19351445 GCA_028566095.1 Kryptolebias brasiliensis
CCAGAAGAGCACAGTCCTAGGAACAGCTAAGATACTGTGTAGAACCCTCAAGCTCCCAGGCCTCTGGTAGAGGACCCAAGCTTGAAGTGAAAGGAACCGCCCATGTGAAATAAATTGGGCGAGATGGAAGTTTTTATTTTGTTTGTTTGTTTTTACACATACACACACAACGTGGAAGAAAATATTGGACCTGTTTTATTACATTGCTTGGGTCCAGAAGGACAGTGTCTGTTCTATACACTACCAGAACAAGGTACAACATTTGATGAAGCCATAGCTGCACTTGAAAGCCATTTTGTTCCCAAAGTTCATGTGTTGGCATCCAGATACACATTTAGACAACTTGTGCAACATGTCGATGAAACCATGAGCCAATATGTCGCTGAGCTCAGAACTTTAGCTGCACCATGTGATTTTGTACTGATGGAAAATTAACTAAGGAGATCCTCTCATTCCTAATGTTTATCTCAGTGCTGTGAAGGATAAGTTACTGCTGGAGGAAGACCTCACACTGGACAAAGCTCTAACTATTGCTTTGTCAAGAGGAAGCAGCAGTTAAAAATTCTACACTGTTCTCAGCTGCAAGTTCGGTCATGCCTGAACATGTACAGGCCATAGATTCAGCAAATGATTGTTTCCAGGGGGAAAGAGGGTCGTGAACAGGTCAAACACGTGGACCTCCACCCCATGTTCAGTGTAAACAGGTAAGTCAAAAAGTGCAAAATGACAGCTTCAGATGTGGATCAGATAAAGGCCTGGATAATGATAAAAAACTGTCTTGCTGCTAAAGTAAATTGTGATAACTGCAAATACCTGTGGCTGCAGTGAAAGAAGCGGTTGTTCCTGAGGAAGCAGTACTGTATGTTAATGATGGCTAAAGCACTTGATAAAATCTCATGCAAAATGAACATTAAAGAATCAGAAGGAAACTCCTAGGTCCTAAAGTTATTTGTAAATACTTGAGCTTTAATATCTATTTTACCAGAAACTGTCTACAAGCAACATTTTTGCAGTGTCCACTGAGAGAACCCAAAGGTAAACTAGTCACATCTGTGAAAGATGACCTACTTGTCTTTGGCTGCCTACAAGCTACAGCAGGAGTAGCAAATTCAAACAATAAAGTTCCAGCATTATTCTATATAGTGAAGACTGGATCATCACTACTGGGCCTGGACCTCATTAAAGTGCGGCAGATTAACACAATTGGTGGAGAAGTGACTTTCATTAAAGAGGATGATGCAAAATAACCTCCCACTGACACAAAACCAAGCAGGGTGAATAATGATGATTCTACTTCAACCCACTATCTTGGATGTTTTAAAGGGTTCATCCACAAAGTTCAAGTACACAACACAGTGCAACCCATAATCCAAAAACTGAGACATCTGCCACTTTGTGTACGTGAAGAGGTTGCAAGAGAGCTCAAAAGCTTACTCAAAGCAGGCATCATTGAACCAGTGGATGCATCTGAATGGATGAGTCCTCTAGTGGTGGCACAAAAATGCAAAGGAGGCTTGAGGCTTTGTGCTGATCTCTGTGAACCTAATAAAATTGTGATAGTGGACTGTCATCCTCTGCCTCATATGGAGGACTTGTTCACAAACTGGCTGCTGCCACACATTTTAGTCAGATTAATTTAAGCTCTGCTTAACCACCAATTGCTTCTATATCCTTATAGCTGTAGTCTTACTGCTTTTGTAACAAGAAGGACTTTTTCAGTTCATAAGAATTCTTTTTAGCCTTGCTTCAGCACCATTTGTCTACCAAAATATGATGCACACAGTTCTGAAAGATTTTCCAGAAGTCAAAAACTTTTTGGATGATATTACAATGAATGGGACCTCCAAGTAACATCATGATGAACACCTACAAGCTATTCTTCGATGCTTTAAAGATGTAAGCTTACAGATCAAGTTCACCAAAGCTCATTTGGTCAGTCAAAATGTCTCATAGTTCCCAAGTCTCTGCTAGAAAAGGTTGTACACTTGACTGAAGGATACCAGGGTGTGGTTTAGAGAACTTTACTGATGGCTGCATATGAACAATTTGGTCTACATAATCCTGTCATTATGCACCCTATGTCAGTCATGTGACAAATCTGCTAGTGTTTCACCTGCATCATTACAACCTGTCAAGTTTCCAGAGAGCCTATTTCAACGTATTGCTGTTGACATTGTGGGTCCAAATTGCAGACACTTTAATTTGCATGACAGTGCTTCTGAGAAAATACTACTTTTGTTTAAAGTGAGTGAGGTTGGTTTGGGTAACAGGGGAGATGTTGTGTTCTTACACATTGAATGCATTAATGTTCTGTTGCTATTATTACTTCTTGTTGCTAGAGGGCACTGCTGTGACAGCATAGGGCAGAAGGACTGTGTTAAAGAAAATAACAGAGTAATATATGGAAGAAATGAGACAACATTGTATTCTGTAATGGCGTCCGGCGTAATGGCAGTTACTATAATAAAGTTCATGGGTTTAACCGTAGTCTCCTATTTTATTACAATCACCACAACAACAGGTAAGATATTAACTGTTCATAACTTTTCCACAAAACCTCCCTTTGGAAGATGTGAACTCTCTTTTTAATATATTTTTTAAAATCACTGTCTTTTTATTAGTTTTTCTTATACATACAGGAAAAAAGGGAACCTTTAGTTACAGAGAAATCGAACGCATGGTGTGTTTAAACTACACACTTAAAGAAAAGGAAACAAAGAACAATAAAACAATCCCTTCAAAATAATCCCATTCATTCCTACCCGGGTCACTGCCCTAGGTCTGCGCACTGTTTCTCCGGCCCTGACAAGAAGGAAGAGCACCCCTTAGTGAAAATAAAACGTGTCGAGGAATGGGTCTCATGTCTTTTGAAATTTCCCAGTAGGTTGTTGAAGAGAGTATTTTTTTTTTTCCAGTTTTCCTGTCTTTTAGCGGCTGGTAGAGGCATCTCCTCCCCGGTGGTGCCAAAGAGAGCCAAGAGGGGGCTAGGTACTACCACAACCCCGAGGATCCTGGACAGGGTAATAAAAAACCTATGTCCAGAATTGACAAAGGCCAGGACAGGACCAGTACGTATGAACCAGTGTGGCCTCAGTAGTTTTACATTTGTCACAATATGAATTAATTTCCAAATAGATACGAGACAGTTTGGTTTTGGAAAAGTGGGCTCTAAGTACTACTTTAAACTGAATGAGACAATGACACAGACAAAGATGTTGTGTTGATAAGTTAAAGTATAGAGGCCCCTGTTTCATCTGATATAGTCATGTTTAAGACCTCCTCCCATATTGGTTTGAGTTTGGATAAGAAGGTCTGTGTCAGGTTTAGCATTTTATTGTAAAGCCACGAGATCCACTCTCTATGGGGCTGGGTTCAATAAGAGGATGGTTTCTAACGATGTAGACTCTGAAGAAACTGAGCCTGAAAAATGGGATTGAATAAAATTTCTGGCTTGCAAATATCTGAAAAAGGGAGATTTTGGTAAGCCATATTTATTGCTAAGCTGTTCCAATGATACTAATTTATTCTCTATGAGAAGGTCCTCAAAGCAAGTAAGTCCACTTCTGTGCCATTCTAAAAAATGCCCCACAGATGGTTTAAAGAAATGATTGAATGCAATGGGGCTTAGAGGGGAAAAATCGTGTAGTTTAAAGTATTTCCTAAACTGGCTCCATATTTTCAATGAGTGTTTCACTACAGGGTTTAAAATGGAGTTGGGTGATGAGAGTGAAAGTGGGGAACAGAGCACAGCCGGTATAGATATATTATTGTTGCTGTATAATTCCACAGTCACCCAGTCAGGGCAGTCGCTCAGAGTGCGGTAAAAATGTCTTTTTAATATTTTGGTACTGAACTGTGTCCCACTTCTGGTAGAGACATGGTAACATTTTGGATAATCCTGTTAACAAACAAGCAATACAACCCAATATGTTTATAATACTCAGGAGTGGGGGAAAAAAACACCCTAAAGTGCAATGTTTAAAGTGTTATTTTACAGTCATTAAGTGTGACCTGTGATCAGGAGCTAAAACACAAGGTGCATTTAGCCCGCGTGCTTTTCAACAAGCCGCACAATAAAAGGGCTTTTTATTCAAGAAAAAGGTCAGGGAATTCCTTTTCCCCCTCCACATTCGCCGTTTTGTCTTTCCAAACTGCAGGCAACTTTAAAGACAGCAGCTTCATGGGAGGGGATGGGAATCGGAGGGCCACCTTTGGCCCCGTTGGCTGCTGTGTGGAAACAGTGTGCTTCCTTCTGATGGCTCGTCTTCCCCTCCCTCCCCCTTTGCCCCGCTGCTCCAGTTTGTTTGAACACCAACGCTAAAGTCAACCACCTCCGCCCCGATCCCAGCCTCCTCTTCCTCCGCCTCCGTCCCACACAGACAAACACACTATCTGAAGCCCCACCCTCCTCCCGGTCTGCTGAGTCAACGCTTGTGCAGGAAGGATGCGGTTGTTTTTGTGGCCAAGGATCTAAGTAGCTCGGTCGGTTGGGTGGTATAAAGACGCTTTAAAGTAAATAAAGAAGGCAGAAGGAAGAAGAAAAGGGTTGGGTTTGATCCAAGGGGCCCTCAGTGTGTGGCGACAATCCCCTCAACACCTTCCTTCAAACCTGGGCTGTCTCACACACATCTGACTCAAACACCAAGAGGAGGCCGTCAATAAGCTGTTGGTTCTGAGGTTGCATGAGTCACTGGAGACATCCATGGGAAACGATTCAATATTGCAAAATTCAGACAGGACAAACAGGGAGGAGTCAAGATCACAAATCATGTGAAACCGGTTGTGAAACCTCAACAATTCAGCCGAAAAATGCCAAAAGGATTTCAATTTCGGTGAACAAAGAACTGCACGAAACAAAGAGACAAAGAGTTGCGTCTAAAAGCAAAAAAAAAAACAATCCTTTTTTTAATTGAAATACGAACTTTATTTCACCCATACAAAATAAAAAGAACTTTAAAAGTTTTACAATACAGTGTGAACTGTCTGTTCGCAACCATTTCATAACGAGACCGACGCGTACACAGGAGCCCCATCTCTGCTGTCATTTAAAACTATCTAAAAGAGGGAAAACTGAAGACGAAGGAGCAACATTTGAGAGGGGGAAGTGGCCAGATTTAGAATTAGAAATGACAAAAAAAGAAAGAAATAAATCATGGTCCAAAGAGTCGCTGTACCTATGCAACCAATTCAGGGCAATTTTATGGTCCTATGAAATCATATAGAAGCTCCGACTGCCAAACTAACAACTGTCAGCATCAAAGTAATCAACAAAATGTGAATCTGATGACGTGGCTGAATTCAGGGCTGTTGCTGAGGAGGAGTACCCTTGATAAAAATGACAATAAAAATAGAAAGTATGGCTTGTTGGTCTCTAGTAAAGCCTTTTATCTGCGTCCTTGTTTGTATTGTAGCATAGTGAGACTGACCTGAACTAACCAAGAGCTAAAGGCTAACATGATGATACAACACTTCAACGATCTGCTTCCCCTTCAACACTGCTGTCAGAAATCCCCGTCAAACACTCGGCCCTGAACTCATCTCAACTTGTTGTCTTTGTTTAAAAAGCTGGAATACGGCTTTAACCACCTCTCGATTTATTTTCCTGTCAATCTGAGGGTCGGAAAAATTAATTCTATAGAGAACTGAGAAAAAAGGAAAAAAAGTGGGGAAAGGGGGAAAAAACTGCAACACAAACTACACTTATCCTGTCTGCAGGGGCTCACAACAACAAAAAACAGTGACGACAGCCTTTCTTTTTTTTTTTCTCTGTTTGTTTTTTTTAAACTAACAAGTGACTTGTTAAAAAACATCCGCGATAGACAATTCTCTACAATAAAATAAAATTCTTAAAAAAAATTAAAACATCTAATATACAACAAGTTTGTTTTTTTTCCCCGTCTCTTACAGCTTGCCTGTTACCGGGCTGTAAATGAAGAGTCTTTCCCTTCACTGGTTGGAGCAGCCGCCAGAAGATCAACACAAGAATCTGAACATAACCTGTGTGTGTGTGTGTGAGAGAGAGGGAGAGAGGGAGAGAGAGCGCTTGGTGGACAGGGGGGGGGGGGAGCTAAGAGTCGTAGTCTTCGTCGTCGTCGTCCTCGTGTGTGTGCGGTGCGGGGCCTGGGGGAGGCGGCGCGGCGCTCATCATGGAGGGATGAGGGGCGAAGGCCATGCCGCTCGGAGGCTGAGCTGGAGTCAGGCTGCCCGTCGACACCATGTTGCCCATGTGCACAATCTGGGGGGCAGCGTTTGAGCTGTGGGGAGTGGGGGGGACGGCACAAGCAGAGATGTGTTAGAGCTTTAATCTTTCGAAATAACCATATTCTTAAAATGTAACATCCCAAATTTATACAGACAGGAAATGCAGAATGTGGACTTCATCATCCTACTTGCTGCTAACCAGTAAATGCTGTGAATTTGGGACCTACAGAACTGAAATGGCTGGAAAAGCAGCACCCTCTAGTGGTTGTTTGTTGTAAAGTCACCTTCATCTAAAGTCAGTCATTGGATTTCAGTATTTATCAGAAGCAGTGGGCTTCCAGGAGGAAAAACCTGACATTATTTGTTGTTAAAGCGAGATGCCATCCTTTCAGAGAAGAAACCGCAGCAGCACAAGTTAAAAGTAGAATCCTCAGCAAGCCTCAGAAAAAAACATCACTGAGCAAAAAGTTTAGCTCCTCCTGTGGGGGAAAATCTCCAAAAATCCTGAAACACGAACTGTGTTTTTGTAAAAAAACAGAAAATGAAGGTTGATTTTCTGTAACCTGTTTAAAGCTTGAATGAAGTTTCCACCAGGGGGCTTGATAGACATAAAACAGTACAGAGGCTCAGCGCAGACTTCATAATTACCTTTTAAGTACCTCAATTTGTACCCTGTAAATACCCTACAATTAACCTGTGTGTACCCTCTTAAGTATCCTGTAAGTACCTCGCACACATACCTTGTAAATACTCTGTAAGTAACCCATACATTACCTCGTAAACACCTAGCAATTACCCTCCATGTAAAGTAACTTGTAAATACTTGTAATTAACCCCATATGTACCTTGTGAATACCCTGCTCTTTATGTACCCCTGTAAGTACCTGTAATTATCCTGAAAGTACCCTGTATGTATCCCTGCAAGTACCCTGTAAGAACACTGTATGTACCACCTAAGTACCTGTTAAGTACACTGTAATTAACCTCATAAGTACCACATATGTAAGCCTGTACAGACCATGTAAGTACTCTGTCTTTACCCTGCAAGTACCTTGTGAGTATCCTGTATGTACCCCATAACTACCCTGTTTGTCAGTATTTTACAGTCTCATGTTGGGTTTCCATCCAAAGAGCTCATATTAGTTGATGACATTAGTTTTTTAAATGTTTCACACCTTTATGCTGGAATTATTAGCTTTTGCTGAGTGAATATGCATACAAGTGACTGAAATGTGACTCAGAAAAGTTACTGGGGGCACATGTCCCAGTAAAATGGCTCTGCCAGAGTCTATGGTTTCTGCTATGAAGTACGCCTCAAGTGTTTCGCCAAAATCTTATTGGGCAGACAGAAATATGTTGTAGTGTTTTTTTTTTTTCTTTAAACTCTGCCTACAACGTGCACTTCTACCAAAGTTGATAGCACACCATTTCTGATGGAGGTGCACCTTTTGGTGTCTTTTTTGCATTATTTTTGCCCAAACTGTGGTAGTAGCAAATGGTAAGATGTGAAGGAAATGGAAGAATAACAGGCAAATAGTAATAAGGCTACTTCACTGGCTTTCTTCATAAAAAGCACTCAATTTGAGACCATCGAGGGTCTGACTCAGATTACTGACTTTACTCTGACACAACTGAACCTTTACTGAAAAAACATGATAAAAAAAAAAAGAAAGTGAGCAGCAATGATTTTATTAGTGAACCAAACACCTGAATGTTTTCAGTTCTTCTTTTAGTGCAATCAGAGCAAATTCTGACACGACCCCGTCTGATAAATAAATTCCAATCATATTTACAAAAGTGCGTCCTGAACAGAAACAATCAGCCGTGTCTCTGACAACACCGGCTCCCAACAGATTCTTTGTTGAATTTTTCCATCTTCTACAAATCAATTAAAACTCATTTCAGTCGCTCTCTTAAATTCCCACCTACACCAGGCCACGGGTGGAATTTACCGTCTGCCTCCTCACCTGTGGAACATGGCTGCAGCCTGCTGATTTGTGCTCGACTGAGAACCGTCCTCCTCGTCTCCGTCTGTCTCGCTGTCCTCAGAGTCGTCCTGTTTCCACCAGAGGAACACAACAGTGAGCCCAAGCGAACACCCACACAGCCCGACTGTAGACGGCCTAAGGTGTCAATCATCTCCCACCTCTTGCTCAGACTCTGTTCCAGACAGCTTCTTGTCTTTGCCTTTGGAGCCGGTGCCTCCGTTCTTGCGGCCGGACCCTGGTCTTCGTCCCCTATAAAAATAAATGAAATAAAGTTTCCCCAATGTCTAGTTTGTGACGTGTTTGTGTAACCAATCCTGGCTGAAGGGCCGTCACTCTCCTCGGGGTGACACAGAATCTCACGTCTCTTTCTGTTTAGTTTCTCTCCTCTTACATAGTTGATTTTACGGGTCTCTCTGCTTTACATTTGCTGCTGTGACTGTCAGTTACATTTTACATTTAAAGTCCAAAACGCCTGAGCTGAAGTGACTCTGAGAAAAGTACTTCACCCCATTTCCCCTCCCAGCTCAGAATGACAGGCTGTAGTTTACAGTCAGTCAGACAGGGTCACGGTTTTTAATTACTTGGCAATTTTCCCCCATAAATAATCTGAAGCGTCAGTGAAAAGGTAAGAGGAGATGTGGGATTTACAGAGCTTGTTAACAGACTCTAATAAAAGGTGCTGGTGATGCGTTCACATGACTAGACCTCATCTATTAGGAACAGAAATAAACAGAGAGGGTGGAAAAAATGTGGCTTTACAAACTTAAAACCTACAGGGCTAATTAGTTGTTTATTAAAATATTTTATTTTATTAAATTTGGATATATGAAATTATATTTACATATTTTATTGATCACAGAATTAATTTCTCAATCACATTTATTTCATTGACAAATGTATTCTTTTAAAACTATAACTGAAAGATTCCTTGTTGACAGAGTGGAGTAAACAAATCCAAAAATTGGGCTTAAAGTGACAGTCCAGATCTTTAGAAGTGGGGTTCTGTGAAAAGGTTAATCAGTTAATAACAACTATTATGATCAAATAATATCTTCCCTGTTGTAGACAGCTCAATGAGTGACCTTAGTTTGGAGAAACAGAGTTGAACTCGGCCCAGATTGACGAGCTAACAGCTAGTCTGCGCGAAGCAAAGACCAAGCTGAGCTGCTGCAGTCTTAAAATATCGCAAAAACACTTCACACAAACGCTAGTTTAGAAACCGTTCACCCGCTGTTAATGTTGCTGCTGCTTCATATAATGTGAAATTGATGGCGATGGCAGCAAGTCCACTTTGTTCTTGGGCTCGCTCCGACGAGCTGCTAGCTTGTCGATCCAGTCATTTCTTCAAACTAAAGTTGCTCAAAGAGCAATCCACAGCAGATATTAACTATTTATGATATTTCCACACAACCTCACTTCTTAAGATCTGAACTGTCCCTTAAATATTACAATAAATAGAACACGGAGTCACTATTTATTTGACAAGCCAAATTGTACAAGTGGTACGCCGATGTCCCCCGTCGATGAGGGTGTTGAATAGTAAATGCTTTTAGTTTTTGAGTGGTTTTCTAAAATGGAGACATGCTATTGTTGTAATCTTGGGCATACACATTTACACCCTTTAGTGTTAAAATTGTTAGATTCTAAGAACTAAAGCATCAAGAGAGACTCAAACAGGCTGTGCCCTCCTGCAGACATCTTTGTAAGTGTTTTGGATCGACAGAAACTAAGCTTTTCACAAGGGATGAAGTCTTAAATTAGATCTTTGCTGATAAAGATCTGCAGGGAGCATATATTTATCTTATTAAAGTGATAATTCCCCGTACGAGGCAGCGCAGAGGAACGTGTCTCGGCCACCGGAGGGATCAATTTTACCCCCCACCAGGCGGAATGACGAACCCTTTGGTGGCCAGTGGTGGGCACCATAGATTCATCTTCAGCCACCCCATTTATTTGAGGAAACTATCATTTTAAGCAAAAAATAAGTAGAAACCATAGTTTCCTCAAATAAATGGGGTGGCCTGTTTACATCTTTATGGCAATTGCCATCTTGGTTTTTGACGTGGCAGCCCAATTTTCGATAGCGATTTCACTTATGCCTAGACACAGCCACACACCAAAATGGAAGTCGGTACCGCACTTATTTTTCAAGTTATCCAGCTCACAAGACAAAGCGGACCCCTCTCGTTGCGACGGGGGCCAAAAAGCTGCGGACGAGAAGCGAAGTCGATGCTTCAGCAGCAGGAACTCTCAGTGATCATCTTCTGCTTGACCGGATCACTCTCACATCATTGTGGGGAATTTTGGTCCACTCTTTCTTTACAATGTTGCTTCAGTTCGTTTAGGTTTGTTGAAACTTGTTCGCGCACAGCGTCCTTAAAATGCCACCAAAGCATGTGCACAGCAGTGTGAGCTCGTCCCAAGTCATTACGTCCCTCACATTCCTCTCTGTCCCGGGGATTCTGCTGCTGATGTTTGGGATCATTGTCCTGTTGTGTGACTCACTCTCAGACACACTGCCTCACGTTTGACTCGTTGGAAGTTGTCCAAGTCCCGCAAACTGAGCCAAAATCATCAACCCTCCACCACCGTGCTGACAGTATGACAGCATTTGCTTCTTAACCTGACTGCTACTTACCCTCCTAATTCTTATGGAGTGGACTTTTTTTTTTTACTTTTACCTTGTTTTGAATTTGTATTCACCTCATTTTAAATACTTGATAAGGTCCAGTTTATTCTCTATTATTCCCCGATCCACACAGTTTTAGAACTGAGAGACCCACTTGACTTTGAGTCAGTGGTCTTATTAGATACTATAACTTCTCCAGCCTCATCTTTAAGGCTGAC
>JAOXNZ010000199.1:19351919-19363689 GCA_028566095.1 Kryptolebias brasiliensis
GGGGGAGAAGAAAATTTAAAAAATCAATACTGCTGTTTTACGTCTCTGCAATTTTCTGAATAATTAGTTTTGGTTATGTGATCAGCTGTGGAGACTTCGCCTCGTTTAATATCGACAGTCGCAGCCTGAAGCTCGGCTCTTTAACCTCTTCAGAGTCACGCTGCTGTGTTCCAACGCGTGTCTGAAATACCTGCGAGGGACTTTCTCTCCTCCCCCCTCGGTGTGGTTCTCCTCCCCCTCGCCTTGCATGTCTGGCACCGTCGCCACCAGGTCTTTTAGGAAATCAAACTGCTGCTCCAGCTCGATGCACTGCTTTCTGCAAAACAAAGATAACCGGTTTTCAACCGTTGCTTCTAAAGCGGGCTTCACTGCACTCTGAGCAGAGCAAAACATCAAACTAACAGAGTACAAAGACAAATAAATGATACGGTGTATATTTACGTCAGTGGCACTTATAAGATGAGTCGCATATTGATATTCTTTTGAAACCCGCAGCTTATTGGTGGCTACATACGCTTCAAAAACACGAGGGATTTGGTCAAATTTTGTAAATCTGATCAGGAGACTGATCACAAATCAAACTTCTTTTTTTGCCTGGCACTAAGCTGCTCTACACTCATTTGTCAACACTGTGGACACAAATGAAAATAAGTACAATAAAAAAAAGCTAACACCAAAACAATAATCATTGTGGATAAATCGACAAGCTCTAGAGACGGCACTACAATTTGTATAAAGCCGAACATTTTTTCAGGTATTTCTGTCTAATAAAAATGCCACCCACTCATCGGGACACACAAACACGGACACTTACAGATGTGACATTGTCATTGTCTTTGCATTCCTCGACTGGGTGACATGACAAGCTTTTGTAAGCAATGACTCCAAGAACAGCTCCAGAGCTCTTGCTGATGCGTAAGTGAAGGAAATGATGACGCAGCAACTTTGTTATAAAAACATCAAATTTACTTACAATGATCCATAACGGCTCCTTTTCATCTTGACTGGCCTTGATCGGGGATTGGCTGCTCAAACACTCAAAAATGTGATATTTTCCTGGTCAGTGAACGCACCATAAAAGGGTGTAAAAGCTTTGTTTTACTGCATATACAACTTATAAGGTGTTTCAAAATAAAAGCTGCAGAGGCTTTTACGATTACAGCTCTGTTTTCTTATTTTTTTCTCTCCCCCTTTTGAGCTTTAAACCTCCTCCAGTCAAATTTCCAATTTCACCCGAATTTAGAAAAACTAAAGCAGATAAATTAATATTAAAACCACTGAGGCTAAAAGTGCCAACTTCAGAGGAATCCATCAATGCATCAGTTTCTCACATGACGGTCATTTTAAACTATCTGCTTCACTTTTTACCAGCTGTCTGATTTTATCTCCCTAAAATACGTGCATCCTGTTCTTGATTTTTAACTTAGTTTATGGCTACCATCGCCAACTAATCATTAACATTGTGTTGAGCGGCAGTGTTGGGTGAAAGCTTTCTGTCCAACCCATCTTTGACATTGGACACTTTAAAGCCCCCCACTCCACAAACAATGATTGAAGCAACGGAATAGCTTTAGTTCTTTTAAACCCTCCTGAAGCCCTTGTAACTTTGGGTCCATTTGACCCGAAGGCCACGGGAGGGTTAAATCACAAGTATTTGTTTTGTCATTCTGTTAATTATAGGTCTTTGGCAGAAACCGGAATGGCACGTGTAGCAGCAGCTCAGAGCTGTACAAGAATCATAATTTAGTATCGGCCCACAAATCCAAAAATAGTGCATCTCTGAATAAACCTCCCAAATTTAAACACATTCACCCCGTTTCCTCTACTGTGCACAACTTAAACTGACAATCCACCAATATTCAACTCTGCATCTGCCAGATAGTTTAGTACCGCAGATCACTGTGTACAAGATGAGTAATTCATTAGTTTTGCATACACACACACACACACACTTTCAAAATACTGAACAAATACTGGACGAAAAGGATACAAATAATAACAGGAACTGCTGCAGCCACTTTTCCTATTTCTTCATCTGTCTGCATAATCTTCTTAATTCTTGCCTGCAGAGAGAAGAGGTGTTATTTTACCTGTGTGACATTTTATTCGTGTTATTGCAAACCATTTTAAGATACACCTGGGTTAGAACCCAAACTGTTAGCATAACAACATCCAGAAACAACCTGATGTTGAATCGTACAGACCTCATACAGAGCGTCCTACTCATCACGTAACAATTTGTGTGTGCACTTTAAATACATCTCTGGCCAGTTTTCTGTGCAGCTTCAGACGTAGTTCAGGTAATATGATTTACAGATTTCAGTTTGCCTGAGCAGTGCATGCTAAAAATAACACATGCTAACTAACTCAACTGAAGTGTGTCTCCGAAAGAAATGCATGCAAACTAACTTTGTTAGCTGATTCAGCGAAGCCTAGTGACGCACTTTTCATATAATGAATTTACTTGTTTTTTTTTTTACTCTCAAGACAAGAAAAGAGGCCGAGTCTTACTGAAGCTACAGTAGTTAGCTTTCCATTACAACGGTTTGCTGTTAGCTTGTCTCAACGCCGGTTCAAAGGAAAGTTTTAACTTACCGGAGGAAATCTGGCGTTGTATTTCTTCTTTTTGCTGGGCATAATTAAATAACCTGTGTGGCTAAAGTAAAATAAAATACAAAAAAAAAATAATATTCCGAATTATAAATTTATCATATATAAGTCACTTCCACCGCATAGACACCAGCTAGCGTTAGCTATCCGGCTAACTTGTTAGCACGTCAGTGGTTCCCTTGTTGCTCGGCAGGCAGGTTCGGTTCCGTGGGGTCCACAGCACCGTCAGGCTCAAACAAACACACGTCGTTCTGTGATATTTACCGGAGAGCAGCATAAACTTGACAATGTGACACTTTTGTATTTGGGGAAATAAATTCAACTTTTATATTAAACTTTATTTAAACAGAACATTGAGAAATAAAGATACACACATTATCGGAAAACATAACCGTTATAACATTAAAATTAATTTCATGTTCGATGGTTCGAAGATAGCTGTTTAACGTGTAGATAGTTTTTCTTGTCGAGGCAGGGGAAGCATTTTTAGGTTACACCAGCTTGAGCGGAAGTCCAACACACTGGACGACAAACTACACATCTGCAGGTACATTTAGCTTTAACCAGACGTTATTGTATCCTTTAAAATTTTTTGTTGTTGTCGACAAGCACGCAAACTGTGTCGGCTGTAAGATAAACCGCCCATAAACAGCTTTTTTTTTCCCCTACGAGTATTTAAAGTCCAGTTTGTACTAATATAGTTGCTAGCTAGTCGGCTAGCTCCATCAAATAAATAGGAACCACAGACAATATAACGGGTTTTACTTGGTCTTATTTTGTAAAATAATCTGTAGTTCGGAGAAGCGCTCTAACTGAGTAAGTGGTGTTATAGTAGCAAAAATAACACATGCTAACAGTAAGTTTTTCCACTTCTGAATTGGTCAGTTAGGCTAATAAACAGCCAAAAGCTGTTGAAAACGTATTTGTAATTAACAGCACCTGTTTCTTTTCAACAGAGCTCGACCCAGAACTTGTTCATTAGTCCCAGACTGACAGCATTATGGAGGAAGAAGAAGGCTCTGTAGAGGACAAGGTGGAGACACCCTTTTCTGCAGAAACCTATGCGGCTGAGGCCATGGCTGCAGATATGGATCCCTGGATTGTTTTTGACTCCAGAAGAACTCCCAGAAACGAGTTTGACGGCTGGCTGGAGAGTAACAGGCCCTCACAGGTGTACAGGTTTGGCGATGAGGAGGGTGGTGTCAGCCGGGTGGGTTGGATTGCAGTGTTGGGCCCTAGCCACTGCCCCTGCAGCAATGATGTTATGGGCCTCCAGGAGAGTTGGGAGAAACTTTTGGCCAGTGGCCGGTCCGTCACCTTCCAGACAGTGAAGGAGCTGGCCCTGAACCACGGCGTGCTCACAGGGAAGTGGCTGATGCACCTGGACTCTGGGTTCAAGTTGGACCACGCGTGGGAGTGTGTGGCCCGAGCAGCCCTGGAGGGCAAGATCTCCGTTGTTAAAGTAAGTCCCTTCAATCCTACCACAGAAGGCAAGCAGGTCATATGTGCCTACAACCAGAACTTCACTGACGAGAGCGAGGTTATACGGCTGGACTCGGTCATTCGGGCCTCAGGGGTGAAATGCCCCCTCTCCTACAAGCCAGATGTTTACACATACCTGGGAATCTACAGAAACAATCGCTGGAAGCTGTGCCCTACCATTTACGAGAGCAAGTTTGACCTGGAGTGTGTCCCCCGGCGCTCCCACATCATCAACAAAGTCACCAATCTGGAAGTAACATAAACCAGGGACTGGAGAGGCGAGTCGTTTTATGAAGAGGTCTGTGTTGTAGACAAATCTGACTGAATTTCAAGGCCATGTTCTTCCATGTTTGATTTATATATATAAAAAAAAGCAACACTCATTTGAATATTGTCCTTTTGATGCTGTCATATTTTCTAAATTGAATAGGTGACCTGAAATGTCGTCACATTGTATTCAAGCGATTACAGTAATAGCGAGGGGGACTCAAACCCTTGATGTTTGTGCATGATTTCAGGAGATCATTTGCATCAAGTGATACCTCTCTTGGATTAAAGAAAAAAAAAAAGTATCTCTTGTTAAGCTTTAATTTTTGTTTACTACAAAACTGACATCACAGTGTTAACAAATAAAATCTACTTTTGAAGACCTTTATGGTCTTTAAATGTTGTGGTTTTTATTGTCAAAAAAGTGTTTTGGATTTGAACAAGATTAGTCAATAATTACAACAATAAATGAAATAATTAGTCCAAATATTCACCATTCTTTGAACAAATATGTCAGAATACACCTTAACAAAGGATCTTTTATCTAGAAAATAAAGCAAGATGACTTATAGATGTTGAAACTTAAAACTGCAGCCAATATAAAGTAAATGTGAAACGAACCAATATAAAACCACTGCTCAGTAACCTGAAGTTGCTTGTTTGAAAGTTATTTACATGTAGACCTTCATTTGCACATTCAGACAGTAACTATCAGTCTTCGCTGAACATTAACTCCAAACTTGCTTGTTAACAGCAACAACGGAGTGCATAGGCCAGTGGTGGCGAATCCTGGTCCTGGAGGGCTGCTGTTCTGTATGTTTTAGATGGTTCTCTGCTTTGACACACTTGATTTGAATGAATGAGTGATTAACAGGCTTCTGCAGAACTTGAAGAGCAGAGAAACAACTAAAACATGCAGGATAGTGGCCCTCCAGGGACACCGCTGGCATAGGCTCACCTCTGAATGCGATTACGTTTTGAGAAGTACCAGCCCCTTTATTTTAAGTAAAGAGGCAGCTCAACTTTAAATACTTCTGTGAAGACAGCTACCAAAATGTCAGTATAAAAAACAGACTGTATACTGATAGACCTCTGACTTGAACCCCGAAGTTGGAACGGGACCAGCCTTCCCTGTAGGCTGGCTCCAGTACTAGTTTTAAGTCCCACAACCCTTCATGTACACAAACATTAATACATCTCAAATAGTTTTGTTTTTTCCAGGTGTTGACTCTTGTTGATTGGTATAGTTCTTATCTTGTTGCTGTGTGTTCAAATATTCATTTTTCTAACGTGTTTAGCTGGAATTAGTTATTTCATTCCTAAAAGAAAGGTTATGTAACATTATGATTGCGTGTGGGGGGGCTAAGAGGGACTTAAAAGTCCCACCATTTCACAGACTCTGGTTCCAAAAATACAGCATGGCCGCTCCCGTAAACTGGGACATCATGGCTTCAATTCCCAACAGTGAGAGAAGGCGGTGACACTTGGTCTATTGATATATATGTCCATGACAAAAACATGCTGAACAGACACCTTCATCCAAACGTTATGTGGAAGAGTCTTTACAATCATTTAGCGGCTGACACTAAATGGTTTAATAAATCAGATGGGATAATTCAGTTCAGTTCTGTGGTTTTGCAATAATAAGTTTGTCCACAGTGAAGAGTTTGGTTATTTTCTGTCTCCTCCAGTCCTTTGTGTCCACCCTCCTTCTTTTTGTCTGTATTAACAAAAACAGTTTCAGTCCTTAAGGGGGGCAGATGAAAGTGATCTATAAAAAAATAAAATAAAGAAACTTATTAGGTTGGGTGTCCTGATACAAACCCAGCTTGACTTCCGCCATTAAAAATGGACATGAGACGGTCCTCATCAGCGGACATCAGCTCATCAAAGACATCGAGCATCGCGGACTGGTGGTGGTGGTTGTTGATGGTGCTGCTGGAGTTCAGGCCCATCATGTCTTCGTTCCGGAGCAGGTTAGCGATGCTGTTTGGGTAATTCATGTAGGTGGTTCCGTGGTTACTTGCTGGCTCAGATGTGTTTTGAGACACTGCACCGTTCTGAGCAGGAGTAGTGGACTTGGGGACAGAGGCTTGCTGGCATGATGGCAACACCGAGGTGCCGTTTCCACCCTCGCTCATGGGGCGGGGGTTCAATAAGTCCTCTAAATCGTCCATGTTTAGGCCCTCCAGGGTGCCGGGTACCTGGGTGTCAGAAAAGCCGGTGAACTCTGAGAGGTCCTCGTCCATGAGTGTTGAGTCAACATGGAACTGTGGCACCTGGAGAGAGAAGGAGCTGCCGGTGGGCACCTGAGTAGTTGTCACCTCCTGGGCGATGTTGGGGAAGAATTCGTGAAGCTGTGACAGGTTGACAGTGGAGTAGTCCTGGTTGGCTGTGGAGGTGGTGGTGGTGGTCGAGGAGGGAGGGGTAGGTGCTGAGCTCATCGTAAAGGTGGGCACTGGGTTGGCTTTGGGCTGAGGGCCTAGCTTCAGACTCTCCATGATCTTCCAGGTTTGGGTTGTCGTTGCTGTGGCGATGGAGGAGGTGGGCTCGACCTTGGGCTGGACTGAGAAGAGCTGTCCTGGCTGAGGGAATTGGTAGGGAGCCCCGCTGACAGCACGGGTGGCTTCAGGGGCTGAAATACACAACAAGTCATTTCAGTTTGACCTGTCTCTTCAGACAACATCAGTCAACAGTTATTTGACATAACACAGAAACAAACTGTACAGTACCTATACAAAGTATTCACCCCCTGGATGTTTTATGCTTTTATTGATGTCATAAATCAGTGATGGTCAATATAAACTGGCCTTCTTCAGAAACAAAATTCCAAAAGCCTTCAATGTCAAAGTGAAACCAAATTTCTTCTGAGTAATCCCAATTAAATAAAATATATCATATAAAAAGAAGAATATAAAATAAGTGTTTGCGTAACTATTCAACACCTTTAACTATTCAACATCCTTATTCAACTCAGAGAAAAGATTGATTATTGAAAAGCACAAGTCAGGGGATGGATACAAAAAGATATCCAAGGTCTTAAACATCCCCAGGAGTTCTTTTAAATCCATCATCAAGAAGTGGAAGGAGTGTGGGACGTGTGTAAATCTATCAACAGCAGCTCGTCCTCACAAACTGAGTGACTGTGAAGAAGGAGAACAGTGAGAGAGACCACCAAGACACCTGTGAGCTCTCTGAAGGAGTTCCAAGCTTCAGGAGGTGAGACCAGAGAGACTGATGTGCAATAACTGTTTCACCAGTCTGAGCTTTATGGGAGAGTTGAAGAAAACTCAGATTAATTCTCAAAAAGAGTCTTTAAACAATGTAGACAAACTCTAGTCACGATTTAACTTGCCAGAAATTCCTGCAGCTCCTTCAGTGTTACTGCAGGTCTCCTGGCATCCTCCCTGACTTGTTTCTGACTATTCTTTTCATCTTTTCATCAAATTTGGTTTTCACTGTATTCCACTGGTTATCTAACGCTCGGAAAAGGTTCTGTAACCTTCTCCTGACTGCCTTCTAATAACAATGATCATCATTTTGATGCCTTGTGAGCTCTCTGTGAACCTTGGATATTACTGTGGGATGTACTTTGGCCAACTGCAGTTGTTTTAAAATGTGCTATATAAAAAAAATATTAATATGAGGTCCTGCTGAACTTTATTTCAGAGTTGCTTTAATTGATGGCAGGTGTGTCTCTGAACTAAATCAGAAGGTGCTTCAACAAGTTATTAGATTAAGGGCGTGCACACTTACTAGTACTGTATCTTTTTTTTTTATCTTCCCAACTTTTTTCAGTTGAGTTGTACAAAGATATGTGTCAAATTAAAAGTGGGAACATTTTTTACATCACAAAAATCTAGGAATTTAACGGGGTGTGCTGACTTCTGTACAGCTTAATTCCCCCCCCCTTACAATCTAAAGATTGTCAAAAACACTCATTTTAGAACAATGAACCCAGTTTCTGCACTGGTATGAACGTCTAATCACCTGTGAGACACGAGGAATCAGACTCACCTGCTTGTGCAGTCATCAACGGAGGCTTGGGCGTGACCGTTCTCCGTGCAACGTTTATGGGCCGTTTGTCTTGTGGAGTGGACACTGAAATTTCCCCAGACACACTGTTATAGCAGCACAGATTCAACAACGTAACCAGTTGTATTGAGTTCAACCGAGTGTTACGGAGACGAAAGGACGACATTAAACAAAGAAAACATCTAGTCCACGTACCACTTGAAAGCGTCGGACCCAGTTTTAGGTTCTGGAACATGTCTGCTGTGCGCTTTCTCTTGTCACTCAGCCTGTATTCATCTGCCAGGGGGTCATTTTTAAAAGACACCTTTTATACCATAACTACTCACTTATTTCACAAGTTTTGAGAGATGTGAGATTTTCTTAAAAGTCAAGATTGCGTGGGAACACAGCCCCTTACTGTACCTGGGTCGGCTGGCAGGTACTGGAAGTCCATGGCCTCGCTGACCTCTCGGTCAGAGGGCCGCCGGAGCTGCATGGTCACCTTAACGGGCTCGCTCAGGTTAGTGTAGCGGTATGGCGGCGTACGGAAGACAATCGCCACCTGCCTGTGGACGTCAGCCTGGGAGAACGTGCCCTTCCCCTCCCAGGAGTCCTGGAAGAAACGCACTTCGATGTCTTCTGCAGGCCAAAGAGAAAATAGGTAATATAATCGGATACTCAACACTGAGAATGGCCTATTACAGAAAAAAAAAATAAACCAACACCAATCACCGACCACACACACATACATATTTTCTCTCTTGTTCTGAAGCAAAGCTGGCTTTCAATTAGCCTCAAACAGCCTTCTGATGGCTCTTCCACGGGTGTAATCGATAACTTTGAGATTCAGAGTTCTTAGTCTTTTTTCTCACAAAGATAAAATGTGTTTTTTTTCTCTTAGGCCGAGCCTTTAGGAGACTCAGGGGAGCAGCTCTGCTCCAAACTCCTGAATACAAAGAACACTTTGCAGCTTGACTGCAACAATAACATCTATGTATTACAGATACATTTTTAAAAAGTCTTAAAATAAATATTAGAATTGTTATTTTTGCACAGTGTTAATTTACTTGAGCTTATTTGAATAAAAAAAACATCATAAAACACAACGTAACAAATTAAAATGCCAGTGTTTTGTGAATAGGTTATCTACTCAAGGGCTAATTTGTAAACTTTAAATGGGAAAAAACAACAAATCAAAAATTCTAAAACTGTCAGTACAAAAGGAAAATGACCTTTATTATCTCTATGCACACAGAGAATTAATACAAATACGTGTAAAACAGGATAAAAACAAAAACAGAGGGAAGAATGTTGTCTAGTTTCAGTGATAGTCGTCTGTGGAGAAGTTATGATCAACTAATATTTTACTGGCCTCAGTTTGAAGAAAAGCTGTAAGACAATAAGCAGCACTTGGAGTATGTGTTGTGGATGACTCTCAGCTACTGCCAGACTAAATCTTAGCTTAATATCTATAAAACTGACTCAGTTATACCCATTTATGTGTTTTCTAAGATCAGCTGGGTGTGGTGGCCATCTTGGATTAGGGTTGGGTTCAAAAGTTAATCAGTCGGTGATATAAATCCAACGATTAAATCCTGGAAGTTTCATTAAAATTTCTTTGGTGGTTCATGAGATATTTTGCTAACAGACAGACACATGAACACTTGCGCACACAGACGTGGGCAAAAACAGCCTGTTGGTGGCAGGTGACAAATAAAAGCTTTTATTGTTTTAAAGTAGGATGTTGACAAGAGACAACATAAAGCCCTGTTGTTTAAACCCAGGCAGAAGGGATCTGGCTGTGATAGAAATCGCTCAGATAACGTCGAGGCTCCGCTTCGCTTTACACACAGCAGCTCCTGTCGCAGATAAGCAAACCTCACTTGTGTAACAGTGACGTGTCTCCTGAAACTTCACACGCAGGCTTCATGTTGCAGCGAGTTATTTTTGGTGGCAGAGGCTCGAGTTGAAAATGCGACTTTCAGGTTGCACATTTCAAAAGTGCATATGCAGTCAAAAGGGTTCAAGTTTCTTTTCAACAAATAATACTTCATTTTAATCCCTGCCACATCCTAACAACATATCCACTGTATGGTTTTCTAATATACAAGTAGGTCAAACAAGCTGTTTTATTAGAGATTTTTTTATTGAAAACAGCCAGCTGTGTTGTGTGAAAATGATGTTAAAATGTATTTTCTCAGACCCAAGAAAACAACTTTTATGAGTCATGTTTGTCCTCTTATGTCGCTGAGAACAAGACTTTTATACCTGTATCAAGGATAAGAAACGGTAATTAAAACAGAGATAAAGGAGGGTAATTAGAAACAAGAGTTTTTATACCAGCTGCATTGTGGTGGGGGTGGTCTGCATGGAATGACAGATTATACTCCACAGATGAGATCAATGTTGTGCGTGGACATGTTTCATTTTATTATTCCCTTTTAAATTGTAACAAAAAAAAAAAAAAGACTAATTTAATTTGACTATCTAGTAAGAGATGAAATATCTTCTCCTGTCTTTCGCACAGAGACTCCTTCAGCCATTAAAAATGTAACTTTTACTTAAAATTTTCATTTTAAATGAGCTACTTCTTTTATTTTAGTGGTGCAACTTTTTACACTGGTAATTTTCCTTGGACTGAAAAAGTGCAGGCATACTGAAGTGGGTTTCTGAGTAAAAGTTATAAATAAATCATATTTTCCCAGGGGGCTTATTGGGACTGTGCTGACAACGATGGACCCACGTCCAAATCAGACTGCTGCCAGTTTAAAACTCCAATATTCAAAGGTTTCACAGAAATTCATGCAGACGCTATGATTCAGACCTTCACACCACTGTTAGTTTTGCATGACGCGGTTATTTCAGCAGAAACATTAGAAAAGGGCAGTGGAACGTGACTCCAGGATGCCCTGTTGCTACTGCCGGCGCTATGAACGCCTTGCAAATAAATAATCCAGGGTTCCTACACCTTTTCTTTGTTGATATTTCCTACATTTCTAAACTCAAATATTCAGATTTTTCTGTCAATTTATAAATTAAAGACTGTGAACTTTCTATCATTTGCCAAGTTTGTACACTAGTGCAGTTTTGTTATCTGAAAGCGTATGTAAAATACTTGAATGAATTAAAATATATATATATATTTTTTTTTATCACCTTTACATTGCACGCTGTGAGAATAAACCACTACCTACTACTGCCAGAGGTGTATTTGTTTCCCCAAACACTCCTGCTTTGTGTAAGAATATTAAATGTGAGATTTCTTTTTTGCCTGGATTGTCAGTATAAATAGGATATGCAGGGGCGGCTGGTATAAGTGAGCTAGTAGGGCTAAGCCCTCCCTGGTGTTTACAATAAAAATGTTAAAATACCTAATAAACACAAATTAAAAATATTG
>JAOXNZ010000199.1:19397060-19414063 GCA_028566095.1 Kryptolebias brasiliensis
TCTTTCCATGATGGTTCCTCTTTCTCCTCTTCCACATTGGGTTGCTGCTGCCTGAGACATTCACTTAGCAGATCATCATTGGTGGCTTTCTTCTTGATGTACTCCAGGATCTTGGTTGTTTCATCTTGTATAGTGACTCTGATGCTCACTAGTCCTCTGCCTCCCTCCTTTCTCTTAGTGTACAGTTTCAGGGTGCTGGACTTCGGGTGAAACCCTCTGTGCATTGTGAGGAGTTTTTGTGTGTTGATGTCAGTGGCTTCCATCTCCTCTTTTGGCCAGGTGTGTGTGTGTGTGTGTGTGTATAAATTTTTTTATTGTCATGGACACAGTGCACACAAAAGAGCTGAAAAACCAGCACATTAGTCATGTTAAACGACCAGATTTAGAACAGCAGCTAATGTCACATAGAGAACAGTCATCATAGGCTACTTATGTCAGGACTCCCTTGGAAAAGAGGCTTTTAATCTCAATGGGACTTTCCTGGTGAAATAAAGGTTAAATAAATAAAATTAAAAAACTTAGGGTTAAAATAAATAAAGCACATTCTGAACAGAAGCGTCATAAAATGACCAATGGTAAAGCATAATGACTACTGCTCCAAGTAAACTTCGACAAGCTACAAGACACTGGTGCAGGACCAAAAATAAAGCTGCTGGCACAGCAAAACTTGATGATAGTAGTATCCTCCGACCAAACAAGTCCATTCTGTCTCTTTTGTCCAGTAATTTCTTTAACAGTTTTATCAAATTCATGTTAGCATAAATCTCTGAATTGTCTTTCAGCACACACAGCCACATGAGTTATCTGAGATAACAATATTGATGGTCTTCAGGCAAATAGTAACCTTCACATGAGTACATTTTAAAGAGGCACAAGCAGAGTATTTGACATGTACAGAGGAGGGACAGTGGATATATATTGGACACAGGATGTCAAATGGGGAGCTGCCAGGAAAAGAGGAAGACCACAGAAGGTTAATGGATGTAGTGAAAGGAGGATATGTAGAGGGTTGGTGTGACAGAGGAGGATGGTGGGATAGGGTGAGATGGAAGGAGATGATCCTCTGTGTTGACTCCTAAAGAGAACAGCTGAAAGAAAATTGTGTATGAACCCTGGACTCTGTGACTACAAAGAATTATATGGTGGAGTAACCACTTCTATATTTATAAAAGATAAGGATTGACCAGGACTCCCAGGAAGAATAGATCATTTATTTCAGTGTGACCTTCCTGGTAAAATAAAGGTTAAATTAAATTGTCACCCCTCACCCGCCAAAAAATGCCTAAAATGCCTGAAGAAGCATACCAAAATTAAATTAGAGAACATGCAAAAGCTTGGTCTCTCTGTAAAGGTAACACTTTTTAACCTCAGCTGTCAACATTATTGTAACTATAACTGGTGTGATGTTATTAAAGTTGAAATACGCAGAAATCCAACTTTTTTTTCTTCTCGACAGGATTATTATTTTTAAAATTTGAAACCCTTTGCAGAATCTGAGACTCTGTATTCAAATCTAAGTCAATGCCACCAGTTAAGAGGGAGGTAGGTAAATAAATAAGAGCAATGTTTCCTTTGCTAAATGAAGTAAAGTATAAAACCTCCTTTCTTTAGCATTTTAGAGAATTTGAATAGATCTTATTTTGGTTGCTACTTCCAAGTCATCTTTGTAAGCAAAAAAGACTCTTGAACACGTAACCTTATTTTAATGTAAAGAGTGAAGTAACAACCAAACCTTCAACGCAACAAATGCATATTTGACTTCTAAAGGTCCACCCTGTGGTAAAGAACTGAAATCGATGGATGAAAGGTTTTGCCAGCTGACAGCCTTCACATTATCTAAAATCTTCACTAAGAGAACAGCTTTTTGCCTGGTTGTCTTCCTCTGTTCCCATACACTCCCTCCTCGTCCCTGCTCACTTCCTCCTCTTACTGCACGCCGGCGCCCATATATGGTAATACCCTACCGAAGCATTCTGCCTACAGTTCACTTATCTTTACTCTCTTAGACACATTGTTGAAGTGAGCTCTGAAATAACTGGACCATACTTGAACTCTAAACGATCATCGACTAAAAACTAAAGTTCTTCTCATTATCCGTCTGTGTATTTAACTTTCTCCCTTTGTTTTCATAGTTATTGAGTGGACAGAGTTGTTTTCTTTCCTCGTACTAAACTGTTGACCTTCTGTGACATCAGACAGCTCCAGCTGTGTTTGTGAAACTGATCAGACGGGTCCTGTGTGCTCAGAGTCAGAAATGTTGCAACACTGCGCTGGTGCATTTCAGGCTGAGCTTTACCCACAATCCTTCCAGATATTTAGTGAATTAACAAGTTTGTTGCTAAGCAGCTGGACTTAAACTAAGGGAACACTGGCTTGTTTATAGCAAGAAAAAAAAACAGTCATTAAGACAAAGATTGGCGAGCAGTACAGGATTGCAGAAAAACAAAAAAAAATAGGTGCATTAGGTGCAAGTAGTCATAGTTTGTTTTTAGGTTTACATTACATTAAATGTCTTGTAAGTAATTTTAAGTAAAATAACTTTTCTTTCCATGATCTCACTCATTTTTAACTGCTTTGCTGAAAATCACACATGCTCTGAACAGTGTTTCTCCTAAGTCCTGTCCGTGCCGAGCTCCTTTTAGTCTGAGGGATCTGTAAAGCTGTCTGGAATGCAGATTCTGCTCAGGGAGGGGTACGAGGCAAAGCTTTCCTCTGACGCTGGCGCAGTTCACTGCTGCCAAGGCGCAGGAGGACAATGACCCAAGAATTCATCTGCAGCATAAGACCACTTAGAGAAAAACAGAAAGGGGTAAAAAAAGAAAAAAGGGAGGGGGACTGGCATCTCTCCCTCTCTCTCTCTCTCTCTCCGTCTCTGTCTCTCTCTCTGTCTCTGTCTCTGTCTCTCTCTCTTTGTCTCTCACAATACCTTCAGTGTTTTATTTTGTAAGTGCCTCAAATGGTTTTTAATATGACTACTGTATTTTAATGTTATTGTTTTGCAAGGAAAATGGGAAGTTCCTAAAAGATGTTTCAAAGCTGTTCTCTGTTAAGAGTGGTTACATTGTTTTTATTTTTTTCAACTCAGATTAGTAAGAAACTCAGAACATACTGCTGTCCCACCCCTAAGACTTAAAAGTACATTGAAAATTAAAGCATGAACATCCATTTTACATTAATCTCTCCATGTGACCTGATTTTTACTCAAGTTTGTGTGCATTTGTCCCAGATTATTGTCTTCAAATCACCCATCCAAAGAAACCATTGTTGTCCTGTCCAGGTCTTTGCTGATTTTTTTTTTTTTCCTTCATTGTCTAAAAATCCAGTTCTGCTTTAAACTGTTAGGTACTCTGAGAGGTTAAACAAAAGAAAGTGGGCAATAACCTGAGAAATTTACAAATGAGTTTGGCTCCTTTGAAACAAATGTGAAAATTGAGAGATGACTCAAAACCTTTGCACGTACTTTACAGTCAACCTGCAAATCACAGTTCTTACCTTTAAAAACATTTGTCTTTATGACAGGAAAATAACATTTTGCTGGAGGACTTCAGTTGCACAACTAAAGTGAAATGTGCAGAAAATGCAAAAAGTAATTTAGTCCTGCTCTACCCTGAAGCGTTCTAAAGTTCTGCAGAATTAGTATCCTGAGACCAAATATAGAAATTTATACTCTGAATGTCACAAGTAAACATCCTAATATTAGTATGTTGTAATGAGTTAGAGTTGCTAACACTAACCATAATGCATTATCAGATACCTTTTATTAATCCTAATGGGCAGTTTAAGTGTGTGAACTCTTTGTTGGGGATTGAAACCCTGGTTTCCTGCATCACAAGAAGGGATACTAACTACTATACTAACAAGTTAAAAACTCTTAATATTTGTGTTTCAAGCATAAAATACTTCTTGAATTCATTGGTAATCATTTGATTATTTTTCAAATATTGACCCAGCTTTCCTCCATGTCATCTTACCTTCCAGCTACCTCTCCAAACATAAGACCAACTTGCAGCAATTCAGGCTTTTCAAAATGCAAACTTAGTTCATTCTTTGCTCATGAAGAGCTAATTAATATACTGTAGTTCAGTGGTGTCAGCATTAACAAAAAGTTTAAAAGCAGAGAAAGCATCTTAACCAGGGCTACTATCAGCTACTGCTTTATGATTTAGGATCATTGCCCGTTTCCAGTTTTTGCTTTAAAAAAACAAAACTGCAACAACAAAAGAAACCTCTAATGAAATGAGCGTTGGGCACAAAGACGTGCTGCTGCTAATTCTGCTAGCTGATGATCTTTATACCCCCCACCCCCCCAAAAAAAAGTGAAAGCTGTGATTGTTGTATTAATTTTTTGACTTTGTCCATTTTAACTAACCTTTGAATATTTGAAAGTTACTGTCGATCCCTACTGTGAGCAAAACAAAACTTGTAATTTTTAGATTTAAGAAATGCAGCCTCACCTCTGTCATGAGGATTTTTTTTTTAAACACCATACAGCATCCAGTTTGATTGTAATGTGTACATTTATTTTCTCTAGTTAGTTGTGTTGGTTACCAACTAAATGTCAATGGAGACCTGATGGTGAAACAATCAAGTCAGAACTTGCAGCTGCCGCTCCTGTTCCATATTTCTGTTCAGAACAGTTACAGTGGGCTGGACCCGCTGTCTCTGCAACTCTGAGGCACGTTTGATGAAACACACGATGATCTCTATGCATATCATGAGAGAAATATTTCCATCGTAGCAGTAATTTGGTAAAATGAAATACTGATTCTGATCTAAGCCCTTCATGATGAGGGATTGTTTCCTCATACATTTAGTCCTAACCTCCTGAGCAAACTGGTGTGTGTGTGTGTGTGTGAGAGAGAGAAAGAGAGCAGAATCTGTTGGTGCTGGTTGTGTTTTCATCAGCGCTCTCTGATGCAGTAGCTTTAGTATTCAGGGTGTGGGCTGACAGAGGTGAGCCACTTCATCTGCAAATCTCTCTGTCTCTGTCTCTGTCTCTGTCTCTGTCTGTCTGTGATACAGAAGCTGCTCTGCTTACCAACACCTTGCAGGCTGAAAATTGGTCTTTCTCGGTTTCCATGGCAATCAGATGTAGGGCCTGCCTTCTGTTTCTCTGGCTCAGTGTCTCAGCTGTAGCTGCAGTGCTGTGGTGACAGAATAAAGGATACAGGGGACACCTCGCTGCAAGCATGAAGTGGTATGATCTGAAGTCAAGGTCACTGTGTGTTTGTGGGGGTGGAGACGGAGAAACTGAGGAGTCATAATGTGCGTGTGTTTCCTGCACTCTGCCTCACCTTCGCCAGTTAATGAAAGGGGATCTTCCCCTAGGGGAGAGGCACTGGCTGCAGCTGCTTCTACCTTAGCATCTCTGTCCCGTATGTAAAAGCAATGAGCTTAGCAGCACAGATGTGCAAACATGTCATTGCACAGCTGGAAGCGAGTGAGGAGGGCAAAGTCACTCAACAGTTGCTGAAGAATATGTATTACTGAGGGTCTCTGCTTGGGTTGTCTGATTTAAAATCCCACCTTCAGGACATCCTAATTATAACCCCGGTCTCGTCTTTCACGTAGGGAGTGTGTGATCACAGGTTGGGCTTGCCTGTGATCACACACTTCTCTTCGTCACTTACTGCGGTCTCTGGGCAGAAATGGAGGAGTCGTGTTGCACTTGTTGCACATTGCTGAGCTGCAGAGATTGACTTACAGGAATCTGACAAACATTCCACCTTTTCACTCACAGCTGGAAGATTTGCCCCTCAATACAAACAAACCCCTCTAACTACAGATTTGAGGCATTTTCCCAATGATGTCTGTGGTTTAACCAATCTGTTCCTTTCTGTGCGGAGATGCTTGAGTTTCCGTCATGCTGCCGTGGTGTCGTCTGACAGCAGCAGGCTTAGTCAGCTCTGGCCCACTTCGGTGGTTTACCAGGCAGGAGGAGAAGTGGAGCTGTCTTTAATGATGTGCTGCTGCTTTGTATAAACACAGCTGGAAGGTACAGAGCTGTGGGAGAACATGGAAACACTGCAGGGAAGGGTAAAGACTCAAATCTGCGAAACAGCTTTCATGTGATTTTTGTCAGTTCTCATTGGTTTAAAATGCTGGACTGGATTCTGGAGTCAGACCATAAGATATTCCAGAAAAATTGAGATTTTTTATTATTATTATTTAAAAAGAGTGGAATGTTTAAGATGTATTTACTGAAAGCACATTAAATTAGATCATGTAGAGAAAAACAGCTGCAACCAAGAGCAGATAGTTTGATGTGATGCCTGCTGTGGTGAAAAGCAGTAATGTTTTTGCCTGTGTCTGTGTGTGTTTGTTTCTCTGTAGCATTAACGAATCAGGGAATGGATTTGAATCAAACTCTCACAAAATAATCATTGGATTTTTGTCTACAACTGATGAATGTTTTGATCAGCCCCATTCAAGATGACCACAGTTGGGCAACCATAGCAAACACAAAAATGGCTCCAACTCATTGTTATATTTATGTAGTTCCTTTGTTGGTTTATTCTACTACAAAAAATATTTCATAATTTTATTAATAAATATTGTATTTTAGGATTTTCCTGTTTTAAACAGATTTTGAACTTTGTGTTTTTTGTTTTTAGTTTTTCGTGGTAACATTTCTGCAGTCAGTGAGTCATTTCAAGCTTTTCTGTTATCTGAACAGCTTGAACTGAATACTTTTTAAAATTAAAGCTCCTGTCAACCTGAACCGTTCATTCACTCTTTAATAAAAACATTGAGTTTTGAAGGAAAACAAACTTCTGGGGAAAAAAATGAATAAACTTGTATGTAATTATTTCTGCAACTTTCTTGGTTAGTTTTGTTAAATCATTAGTCTGTTTTCACAATAAATAGCTGCAGAAATGAAACTTTGGCTCAGTTTTAGGTACATTTATTGTTGTAGAGTCCATAAGCTTCCTGTCACATGACTGCCTCACCACCTACATTACCCCCATCTTTTTTTTCTTTTCTTTTTTTGTTCTGTTTGTTGAACCCAACAGGAAGTGTCTCAAAGTTCTCTCTTGACACCATCAGCAACAATACCCACTCAAGCTATTCCTGTCCTCTTGTTGACTAAACCCTGTCCCCTATATTTAACATGAAGTTCATTGAAAAACTTAATCCGGTCATGTGGCGCTCACGATTAATAATAAAACAAACCTTTAGGTGAGAAGTCCCCTCTGGAGTGGCTCAGTCAAAGTTTTTCAGAGCAGTTTTGTTGTGTTTTTTAATTTCACTTTGTCTCTCCTTTCCTTCCGTCAGTGCGAGGATGTCGACCAGGGAAGATCGTCCAGATGACGGAGGCGGAGGTGCGCGGCCTCTGCATCAAGTCTCGGGAAATCTTCCTCAGTCAGCCCATCCTCCTGGAGCTGGAGGCGCCGCTCAAAATCTGCGGTCAGTTCCAGCATCTCTGAAGAGATCCTCCCTTTGGTTCTGCTGTTGCAAACAGCTGCTAAATGTTACATTTGCATTCTTTTGTCATGATGATAATAATAAAAAAAAACAATGTGTGCTCAATCTCAGGTGACATCCATGGACAGTACACAGACCTGCTGAGACTCTTTGAGTATGGCGGCTTCCCTCCAGAGGCCAACTACCTGTTCCTGGGGGACTACGTGGACAGAGGGAAGCAGTCTCTGGAGACCATCTGCCTTCTGCTGGCCTACAAGATCAAATACCCTGAGAACTTCTTCCTGCTCCGAGGCAACCACGAGTGTGCCTCCATCAACCGCATCTACGGCTTCTACGACGAGTGTGAGCTCCCTGCATTCGTACAATCGCTGTCAGACACTTGCTTTGTTTTTCAACTTCTGTTTTTTATTGGGGATTGAGTTTCTTTAGGCAGGATTTCAAAAAGAAAAATCAGAACAAAAACTAATTTGCCCTATATAAGCCCCATTTCATAAACCTTGACCACCATTTGTTTCTCAATATATGGTTATTTGTAAGTTAAAATAGCAGCAGCAGCTAACTGTAGCATGTCTGATGCACTCCTGCAGGAATATAATGTTTTTATTGGAATAACACTGTAATGTAAAGGTAAAAAAAAAAAAAACATTTGCACAAACCATATGTTGAAGTGTCCCTGGGTAGGACACGGAACTCCTGATTTCCTCCTCTGATTGGCCCCATCAGTGTATGAATGTGATCTAAAGCACTGATTAGACTCTATAGAAAGATTTATTCAGGTTAGCTTTGTAGAGTGCTGTATAAATGTGTGTGTGGATGGGTAAATGAGGGCACAGATTGTGTTGTAAAAAGTACTTTGAGTGGCCTGGATGGCTGGAAAGGCGCTATATAAGTACAGTCCATTTATGACATATAGAAAATTGAAGGTTTTTTTTTTGTTTGTTTTTTAATTAAAAACAAAATCAACTTTGGAAGTGGGTGTGCTTGGACTGTATTGATGAGCTAATAAGTGGATTTTGCCAACTCATCTTTAAACAACTTCAGTATTTTAAAGTGGTTTACTTCACTTGTAATTTTGCATTACAGAGTTGTTTTGGCAGAAATTGGCAGGCTGCACCGGAAATGCTACAGCTAGCTGCTGCTGCTTTTAGAGCTGCAAATAACCCACTAATTCCATTTAAAGAACCACGTATTGAGAAACTAATGGCAATGTAAAAGTTGATGAAATTGCTCTCCCAAAATTTGTCATCAAATCTTTGAAGCTAAATTGTTTTAAGGCAATGCCAGACACTCTGGTCTTGACCTCACAAATACTAGTCTTTAGCTCCACCTTGAGATGATTCAAAGAGCTCTCTGCAACAGGTAAGGTAACAGAACCTCACTTCAAAATGGCTGGAATACCCCTTTAAAGGGATCTTCAAAAGTGTGGCTTGTTGCCTGTTGTCTGGTTGGAACTAAGTCTTATAAAGATGAAGTAGTCTTTTTGAATGAGGACATGGTGAAAGATGATTTTTTTTTTTGTCAATTCTAGCACAAGAAGACGACATGTTGGTGTTATTTATTACACAAAAATCAAACTTTTTTTTTAAAAAACAGAACTGCTTCTGCATTTTGACTGATCTCACTCCTTGATTCAACATTTGTAGCACCATCCTGATATATAAACCCTAAAGTTGAACTGAACTTCATTTACTCAGAGCTGTAACTAGTCTGCAGCTCCGTCGGTCGGTAACTGTAGGACCTCACTGCAGAATGATCCCTCTAACGTACAGCTTGGTTCGTCTCACAGTCTGCTGATGACTCCTTGTGTTGATCTTGCAGGTAAACGCAGATTCAACATCAAACTGTGGAAGACTTTCACCGACTGCTTCAACTGCCTGCCCATCGCTGCCATCGTGGACGAGAAGATCTTCTGCTGTCACGGAGGTATTTCTGTGGAAACACCAGGGATTGTTGTATGTTTTTGGACCAACCTGGAGTTTAAATGTGTCTCTGGCGTGTTTGTGCTTCTGATCTTGTGTCTCTGTCAACACTCTTAATTAGATTAAAGCAAATCTTTAGCAATCTGATGTGAGACGTGTTAAAGCAAGCGTCTGGATTTGGTGACATAACCTGCAGAGATTTGGCAACAAACTGCTGGTTCTGATTCTCGTGTCTCCTGCAGGCCTCTCTCCTGACCTGCAGTCTATGGAGCAGATCAGACGGATCATGAGACCCACAGACGTACCTGACACAGGTAAAACAAACACACAGCAGGCCGCCTGCTCCTCATGATTCAAACCTCTGTCCAGGTGTGACCCATATGGGGAAATATACTCAAGGTAATCCTGCCACAGGATTAGAATCAGCAATAAAATGTTTGAAAAAGACTGAACAGGAACCACCTCTTCTCTTTAAAAAGAACGTGACACCCGAGTGAACCACAGGACCTCTGGAACAATGTTCTTTTGACAGATGAGACCAAAGTAGTGATGTTTACCCATAATGCACAGCTCCATGATTGATGAAATGATGAAAACCAAACACTGCATATCAGCACAAACACCTCATACCGACTGTCAGTTTGGTGGTGGAGGGCTGATGGTTTGGGCTTGTTTTGCAGCCACAGGACCTTGTCTTGCAGTCATTGAGTCAACCATCAACTCCTCTGTAGACCAAAAGATTCTAGAGTCAAACGCTTGAACCAAACTGGGTCATGATCCAACAACACAACAAACCCAAACAGCAGCAAATCTGCAACAGAACAGCTGAAAAGCAAAGAATCAAAGTGTTGCAGTGGTCCAGTCAGAGTCCAGACCTCAACCCTACTGACATGCTGAGACCTTTAGAGAGCTGAGCAGAAATGGATGTCTGCAAGTCTCAATGAACTGAAGCAAAGCTGTAAAAAAGAGTGGGCTTAAAGTCTTTCACAACCATGTGAGAGTAAGGGTTTTCTGTAGGACAGTCTGAGATTTAATGATGCTAAAGGTGGTCTACAATCTGTTTTCCATTTTGTTTTGGTTTATTAAATAATGATATGGGGCAATCTGGTGTGTGTGTTTGCACATTTAACCTTCTGAATGATGTTCTGTGGTCGTACAGCTCTTCTCTTCCCGCTGCATTTCTCCTCCCTCTGTCTCAGTTGGGGTAATCTTCCCTCAGCTCTGAGTTTTGTGCAGTTCTGCTGAACTATGGGAAGTGAAGCTGCTTGGTCTTTGCCCCCCGCCCCCCTTCCCCGTTAAAACTGCCTCTTCACGTCCATATAAGGCCGTTGGTGTTCAGACCTCGGCAGCCGCTGTCTCTCAGATCCTCTTATGGTCTTTTATCGTGACTGTGTGTGGATGTGAAGAATGTGGATCTCAGTAAATGTCACTCTGAGTCTGACTTCTGTAGTCTGAGAGGGTTTAGTGTCTAATCTGAGGTCAGCACCGCAGAATAAGAGCCACGCTGAGGAAATGCACTCTGCTCTCATGCATCGAGTCTTTTAAGATGAAGGAATATTTTTGTCCCTGCAGGGCTCCTGTGTGACCTGCTGTGGTCCGACCCAGACAAAGACGTTCAGGGCTGGGGGGAGAACGACCGCGGCGTCTCCTTCACCTTCGGAGCTGACGTGGTCAGCAAGTTCCTCAACCGTCATGATCTGGACCTTATCTGTAGGGCCCACCAGGTACCACACTCATCCTCAGTGTGCATAAAAGGTATAGAATTGAAGGCCTAGCATTCCTTGCATCACCCGCCCCCTTTCATGACAGAGTTTTAGACTGATTATTTTAGGAAACAACAAAGCTGTAGCCATTTTAGTCGCACCTTAAAAATAATGTGTGCAATCTCACACTCAGAGAATTTGTTGAGGGTGACTTCCAGCTACTGCCATACCAAATTTTAGCTTCAAAATTGAACAGGTTATAACCTTTTTTGTTTTGGCTAACAATTATCAACTTTGGCAGCCATCTTGAAAAGGATTGACTCAAATAGTTTGAGTTGTAGATGTGCATCCAGTGGTAACTTTTTAGTTGTTCACAAGATTTTTTGTGAACAGACACAAACACATGCAAGCACACGGGCAAAACTATTTTTTGCTTTCATTTTATTGGTGGCGGGTGGTAAAAATGAACCCATTTCATCCACCTCTTTTTAAAGTGCATCAGTAATTAAAAGGGAAATAAATAAAAAAAATATAAAAATAATGAGTTTTCATGTTTTTCTTTTAGTTAAACACTATCATAACCAACATTAATGGTGGGGTAATTGTGTGGGCGGAGTTACCTCCTTGGTGACGGGGAAGGAGGCGGGGCCAGCTGTGGCAGACTGCTGTAGGACACTGAGGAGGTTACTGTCAGTGGTTATCAGGGAAAATGGAAGCAGAAGAAGAAGCAAGTTTTGTTAACAAGGTTTGAAAACACGGAGCTCCAGCCCCACATTTCACAAGGAGGACCTCCAAGCTTTACAATGATGTCACACAGTCTTCAAGGAGTTTCCCATCCGGACAGCAGGAGGTGACGGCTGGCGGTCCGACAGTGACCCGTCCGCAGTCAGCAGTCAGTCTCCAGACTTTGGGTTATAATTTTCACCAGGAGCTAAACTAACCACATCCATCAAACCTTCTTGTCCTTTGGGAAGCTTAAGAATGACTCATCTGTTGGAGTTTTGGTTCAGTTTACACAATAACAACAAACGGAACCATTTCACCTCCACACTATCTGTATTTGTTATTTCCTGCCTTGTTGGCGTTCTTGTGTTTGGCTCTCCATACGTCACACTTCTGAGTGATCATGGAAAATGCAAAAGAGACCCTAATAATTAAAAAAAAAAAAAAAGTGTTAACCTTGCCTTGGCCTTTAGGTCAGCTCTCTTAATCTTTCTCTCTTTTGAGGGCTTCAGGAGGGTTAAAACGTGAGACTCAGAAAACAAACACCTTTTATGACTTTAGTTTTAGATTAGCTTCAAAACACTTTTCACTTCACCTTTAAAGGCTGGTGTTCACAGCTGTGTTTGTGGCGCCCCCAGGTGGTAGAAGACGGTTATGAGTTCTTCGCCAAGCGGCAGCTGGTGACTCTATTCTCAGCTCCCAACTACTGCGGCGAGTTCGACAACGCCGGCGGCATGATGAGCGTAGACGAAACCCTCATGTGCTCCTTCCAGGTACATCTCACTTTAAATAAAACCCCTCACACTTCAAATACATCTGTGTCCATCATATTTATTTGATGCAGAAGAGTCAGATTAATAATAAAGTTTTTGTTCATTTGTTTGTTTCAATCTTATTATTGTTCTTCTATTCTTAGATCTTGAAGCCGTCTGAGAAGAAGGCCAAGTACCAGTACGGAGGGATGAACTCCGGCCGGCCCGTCACTCCTCCCCGCACAGCCCAACCCCCAAAGAAACGATGAAGACGGACGGAAAGAGAGCGCGATGAAACGATTGTCTTCTTTTTGGCTTTTCACAACATAAAATAAGCAAAAGGCAACAGTTTGCAGAGAAGGAAACACATGAACCGTTTTAAAAAAAGAGACCCACCCGAATCAGTCTTTCATTTAATCTCTTTGAACTGCTGTTGTATTCTTCTTCTTCTTCTTCTTCTTCTTCTTCTACTCCCCCCATTGCTTTTTGTCCCCCTCCCTCTGCACCTGTGTAACATTTTTAAAAGCAAGTGTTTGAATGAGAAAAACAGTGAGTCATTCTGTAGCTCTTTTTTTCTTCTTCTTCTTCTTGACAACAGAATGACATCTAGTTTAGTTTACCACATCTTACTCCCCCTGCCTGTACAGACACAACAGGTATTAATGAGCGACTGCTGGGTTTTCAATAAATAATACAGGGAATAAACCTGCCTCACACTGTCTGCTTCTTCCACTGAACGTTACGCTCACGGGTTGTTTAAGGCCCCGTACACACTACTACAGAGAGTTTTTAAACAGATTTTCTCAGTTTCCACCGCCCGTCCACACTGAGCTTTTGGTGAGCAAAAACTTTTTAAAACTCCATGTTTGGAGGACTTAAAGGCAGAACACAGTGCTGTCCCTGTGTGAAACTATACGCTGTCATTAGAAGGAAAAGTATCGGATCAACGTGTGTGATACTGCCTCTGTGTTCACTGTGTGCACATCACTATCAGCCCGCCTGATGTCACGTGACTCAAGCTTCAGCAAATGTAGCTGAGAGCTTTGTTTACATTAAGTACGTACCTGCTTTTCAAATTTGCATATCGATATATCTGGAACATGATTGGAGTAAATTCTTTCAAACTGAACCACTTGATGTAGTTTAGGATAACATTTTCTAGGTTTAAATTCATGCTTTGTAATGAGTATTTTTTATTTTTTATGAAACAGAGCTTTTCAGAAGTAACACCAGCTCTTTTCATCATCTTAATAGTGGGCAAAGAAAAGCTCATTAAATACCAGAGTAAGAAAAAGTTTTTGTTTGGTTCTGAAAATTCTTTATCCAAGTGAATTTTATTCTGTTCTGATATTAATGTCTTCTGCCACCTAGTGGAGCAGTGTGGGTGTTTAAGTGGTGGTAGAATGATTTGGATAGAAATCTATAGAAAGGAAAAGTAAAATCTGTTGAATGAAAATATTCCCAGCGGTGTAGATGGGGCCTGAGGGGGAGGATCACTGGAGTTGGAGAAATCTTACATGTAGACTGTTTGAGTTACAGTGGGTTGAATTTACAAATCTGATCCTTCAGTTTAGTTTAACTGTTCCAACATAGATTTAATTAATCTACACTTAACCATCAGATGTCGCATTGGCTTAATAGCCCTGGTCTTTATTAACTTCACCGCCTCGGCTCAGTTATTCAGCATCTTAATTTTTTCAGGTTATCTAAATGTTTTAGTTCAAAACAGTCTAACTTTATTTTTAACAAACAATTCTAATCCACATATTTTTTTTGTTGGCTCCATTAATTCATCTAACGAGCTGGTTTATGTTAGAGAACTGTGGCTTCACCAGCAGTAAACGTACTTTGAAATGAAAAGCTAAAATCCTGCCGTGTAATACAAGTTGGTTTTAGATGAACTTTAAGAACACAGAACTGGTTAGAATCTGTTTATTGACACACGTCTGTAAAGAAACATTCACAACCTTGAATTCCCTTTACTGTACCATGACGTTCAGAGCAGATTGTGTTCATTTAAAAAAAAAAAAAAACAAATAAAAAAATACACACATCACTGTTTAATAATGCAGTACTGAGTCTGAAAGAAGCAAGATGGGAACAAAATGACTGGAACACAAGCGCACTCCTGGTAGCACGAAGCAGCAGCTAACGGCTTGGATCCAACTTGAAACATAAATGGGTTGGAATATTAAAGCTGAACGTAAGATGTAAAGCTGGTACTTTTATTCTTTTTAAAGAAAAAGATCTGACATTACAAAAATAAACTCCAACCTCCCAGTGTGAGCAGCTTGTGTGTGTGTATATATATATATGTATATATATATATATGCGTATATATATATATATGCGTATATATATATATGCGTATATATATGCATATGCGTATATATATGCATATGCGTATATATATGCATATGCGTACATATATGCATACATACATGTATACATATATGTATGCATATACATATATATATGCATATACATACATATATGCATATACATACATATATACATATATGTATGTATATATATATATATATATACACGTGTGACAGTTTAACACCATAAAGCACTTTAGGAAATTAGTTTAAAAGCATGCTATATGAGTGCACGTCAGTTATGTTGCACACTGTTCAAAACAGTCTGGATAGTCGAGCAAAAGACTTGAAAAGGGCAATTTAAAACCATAAACCCGTTTAAGAACATGCTGATTTTGTAGACAATCTCATTTCTGGAGCATCAAGATGATGAAACCCTGACCAGACTTTTTTTTTTTTACAGTAAATTTTTGCACTTTTTAATGTTAAAAGTGGCTCAAATTTTGTTTCTATGGTCTTGTTGCTAATTTGCTGGGATACAGAAAAGGGATTGTAATTTTATTCTTTACTTGGACAAAATGAAATAAACACCCCAAGAAGTGAATGGTACAGAATTGCTATGACAACCTTTTTCTGACATCATCAGTAGAAACAGTCAAAAATACAAAGTACGGTTTTCCCTCTTTTACCTGCAGTGTTCTGACCACTAGGTGGCAGGAGGTGCTCTGTTTCTGCCTTGTGGCGCACAAAAAGGTCCAATCAGGTGATTATAAAGAGACCACAGATTTGACCAAAGCTACACAGAAAAATGCAACAATTCAGGCCGCTGATTAGCATCGGTTTTTTTGTAGCTGCCATTTGAGTCTCTGTGGTAATTTTGACTCTCCTTGCTGAACACGAACCTAAGGGTCTGTTTTAAAAGTTTCTGCTCCAAAGTCTGCCTGTTCAGTAGTCCATCTGTGTGCCTGAAGCAGGTCAGAAACAAACCGTTTGTAAGTTCGCATCATTATACTCGACTTTCTTTCTTGTTCTGCTCATGTAACAGAAATCTGATAAATTCATGAAAAAAATACTAAATGATGCTCACAGGAAAACTTACAAAAAAATACCAGATTCAATGGAATTTTTCAAGACTTAAAAAATAAACATTCTTTTCATCCCAAAGGTCAACCAGAGTATAAACAAAATATTTCTGCAAAAAGCCTAAAAATAAGTTTGCTCTTATCCTTTAGGACTCTGAGCTGTGCTCCAAATCTAACAATCTAAAAAAACTGTAAAAAAAAACTGGTCCAACACTTTTTTTTTTTTAGAGAAGAATCTGTTCTCAGGTCAGCAGCAAGTAACAAACTCCAGTCGTTCGTAGTAACACCATCGTTAATTTTCATGGGGAATTTTGTCATTTTAAAGTGGAACCATCTCAGGGACTCTCAGCACCTCACAGATGCATGAAAAGAAATAAATATTGGAGGAGCAGGCTGAGCTGGTGATCAGGTTCCTTCCAGGTTTGTGGGATCAGACGAGACTTCGGAGGGCGAAGGACAGAGCGGCCCCGATGGACAGACCCAGGGACAAGAAGAAGGCCATCAGGGCTCCTGCAGTCTCTGCGTCTTTAGGATCCACCATCCTGAGGACAAAGGACAGACGGTGTTTGGAGTTTTAAAATAAACAACAAAAATCGTTCGCAGCATTTTCTCAAAACGTACAACTAGCCTTCGAACAGTCAGGAGTTTCGAGAATGAATCAGTTCAGAGTTCAGCTTGGATAACAAAATATTGGCTTTAGTTGAGAAAAAAATATATACAATTCAGTTTCATTCATGAACACATTTAGACCTATCAAAGTTTCCAAATATGAGACTGATTACAGTCTGTTTAGCCTGGGAGGTGAAAACCACAGCTGGACCTAAAGGTTTGCTGCCTCCATTGTTTTTGGATCTTTTTTTCCAGATGTTTCTATGGTATACTGAAGCATTATTAGAAACACTTCATAAGATTTAAAGGCTTTTATTGACAATTCCATTAGGATAATACAAAGAGTCAATATTTGCAGCGTTGGCCCTTTTTTCCCCCCAAGACTTCTGCATTTTGCCCTGACATGCTGTCAGTCAACTTGTTGGCCAAACCCTGACTGATGGCAGCCCGGTGTTGCAGACACCGGGCT
>JAOXNZ010000199.1:19507474-19518537 GCA_028566095.1 Kryptolebias brasiliensis
GGCCCCAGGCCAGGTTTCGAACCTGCAACCTTCTTGCTGGGAGGCGACAGCTCTAACCACTACGTCGCTGTGCCACCTACAGATATTCAAAATATATAAATTAGGTACGAAATCTAACTATGATAGACAATTCTAAAAAAAAATCTCAAGTTGTGCAAAGAACAGAGACTATGTTTTTTCAAAAGATAAAGAATTTGTATTTATGTATCAATGCTAAAATTAGTCAAACGTTTGGGATTTTTTTTTTTTACAATAATTTATCATTTGAATGTTTATTCATGTCAGAGTTGTGTGAGAACAGATGATCGGAGTACTAGTTGGACTTCTGATGCAATACTCCAGCGGAAGCATCAAACCGACAGCAGGACGGTAGCGCTTCGCCTCTGTTGCCTGGTTACGAACGCGGAGGGTGGCACATTCAGTAGACGCGTAAGAATGAAACTGTTTCTTTGAAGCGGACATGTTGGCTCTACCAGTGTTATGTCATCGGGGAATGACCTTTCTTCCTCTTGAGCCCGAATGTCGCCGGTTTCGTTGACGCCGTTGAAGAAGCGCTAGACGTGAAAACAGCGCCATTTCTGTCGGCGTCCATGATAGGCGCTGCTGCCGCAGCGGATTCCAGAGCTCGAAGCTCGGAACGGCAGCGGGAGAGAACTAGCCGCTCCCCTTTCGTTGCTTCTCTCCACTTCAGGCCACGGCAGGTAAGGAAAACCAGCGAACCGGCTTGGAAGTTTCTTTCCGCATTTTCATACCCTAGCTCCCGCTAAACAGGTGTGCAAATGTTTATCTTGTTTACTATATCGCCGTGTGACGATATGGCGCACATTTTGAGGCAAAAAACGTCTGACAGTCCTCTGGTACCGGGCAGCCGCTGTTCCTCCCCCCTCGGTCACAACAACAAGCGGAGCTAAGTGAGAGCTAGCATTAGCTAACATTTGCTTTAAACCCTATCAACCTTCTCCCTGACGCTGTCTTGAGTTTTTGGCATTTAAACATGTTATATGTTTCTGCTGCAAGTTTGGCCTAGCATTAGCTGTTTTTAAATGGAGACCCTTTGGACTTCTGTCACCGAACAGAACCGCTGTTCACCTGCTCGTCACAACACAGTGAAGTCTTACTAGAAACAGAAGTCTTTGAACTCGCAAACCGTCTGAATAATTCCTGTTAGAGTTACAGTAAAACGAAGAATAATCTGTGACAGAGACTGTCGCTCCATGGAAGCTAGTGTGGCTAAAGGTCGGTGGTCCAGGTAACCTCTTCGTTTAGCTGCGAACCGACGGAACTAGTTGTTACCGAACTTCTAGTAATAATTCAGTGACGTATTTGTAGAGCACAGTTAATTAATGTGAGACGGTATTTAAGTTTGTTTTGTAGGCAGGCCAATCGCTGCTGTTGATAACAAACCAATAGTATCTGTACAAAATTATTAAACACTCGTACGGCAGATAACGGGGAAGTTTTTTAATCAATGTCGTTTTTTCTGTCAATGTCAGACATTGAGGGGATAACCTACCTTCACTGTGGGTTTGACTGAAGCGTAATTTCGTCTTCATTCAGCAGAACTGAACGAACTTGGTGAATAAAATGTGTTGACAGTGCAGTGAGAGACTAACCGGTGCTAATAAATGTGCGTACAAGAAGATAACAGCTGCCTTGTAAAAATCCCTGGTCAGCCATATTTAGCTACTATGAGCCAGCTAACCTGACAGCTGTTCTCCAACTCTGTTTGAGTGACACAATATGAATGTACAGAAGGGTGCTGATTGTTAAAGACGTGTGGTAGCACACCGCAGTGCTTCTTATCCTGCCCTTTTGACGTCTCCGACGGGTTACAGAGAAAAATGTCCCTGCTGAATGACGCCCGGGTCAGCCAATCAGATCCTCGCAGCCTCCATTTGCTCTGCACGTCGGTGTCCGAGTCCTCTGTTACCATGTGAGACACATTGCTTTCTCTAATGTTTCACTACTACTGCCCCCCACCACCTCTCAGCTGTCAGAACCTGCTCCAGTTCGGGACTCTGATCCAAAGTTGTTTTCTCGCTCTTTATTATGTTGTGCAGATGGTGTTAAATCAGTAACAGATTAAAGGCCTAGCATATTGTCCACCACCTTTCATGTCAGAGTTTTAGACTGAGATCATATTAAGTTGAGAAATGACAGGTCAAACCTTGAAAAAAATGTTATGTACAGTCTTATTGCAAGATGTCAAATTTACACCACCATGAATTATGCAATGCACTGCTATTTATGTAATTCTGTGGCTATTTGCAAGCACAAATAGTAGCAGCTGCAGTGAGCTGTAACATTTCTGGTCAATTCTGACAGGAAATTCATAATATTGTGATAAAAAGGGTTATAATCTAGCACTTGCATGAATCGCTCTAAAATTTTTAAACTGGAACTCTTCTCAGATTGCAGCAATTCACTTGGACTTGATTCGCTTAGTCAGACCTGTCAGAATTAAACTTTTATTTCTCCAAATGGAAGATGCTCAAAGAGCTATTTACAACAAGTAAGATATTAATTGTTCATAATTTCTCCACAGAACACAAAAACTTAGCTGAAAGATCCCTTGAATTCCTAAAGGCAGTGTCATTGTTCCTGTATTTTGAACTTGAAACATGCCTTGTTTCTTCTGGTTTCTGCTTGCTTCCATTAACCATTGAAAGTGTCATTTAAAGCTGACGCAAGCTTCTTTTTTTTCTGTTTCAGGTTGTGCCGATGAAGTAAGGCGCTGTTCCAAAATGGACCCCTCTGACTGAGACGTAAACACGTCTTGTGTTTTGCTCAGCAGCTGAGATCTTTCAGCAGCATAAGCCATGCCTCACGAGTAAAATCACTTTTTTTTTTTGCTTAAAGCAATAATAAAAGGGAAATAAACCCCATCTACATGCCTCCCCATGTAGAACCCCTTCAGCGCGTCCTTCTGGAGTGACAGCCCCCTCATCCAGATAGGTTCTGCGTAGTCCTCTGTTTGGTCCGCCACCCACCGCCCTACAGTAACTACCCATCACCATGCTGCTCTGCCTGAGAATGGCCAACACCTGAGCTCCCATGCGTCCAGTGAGCACCGATTCAGACGGTCCCGCTCCTCCTGAGAACCTCTCTTGCCCCTATCCCCTCGCGGGGCCCCTGCCTGCCTCAGAGATGTCCCTGCTCCAGTCGCTGGGGCCAGTGCAAAGCTGGCTCGGCCAGGAGCTTGAGAAGTGCGGGATTGACGCCATGATTTACACCCGCTACGTTCTCAGCCTTCTCCTGCATGACAGCTACGACTATGACCTGCAGGACCAGGTGGGTTCTCATAACCAGAAAGAAAATTAAGTTAGGCTGAAAAAGCTTTAAAAATTGTCATCTGAGTGAGTATTAAGAGGGCCAACTTGGTGTTTATATGAAATGACCTTGAAGACAAAAATATCAGTTTACCCAGCAAGATTAACTGTAGGGTTTCGTTTTACATCATGACACTTTTATCACTGATGAGTCCATTCTGTTTCTTTCTGTTTCATTTAGAAACACAGATTACCTTGGGCTTACAGTTTTTATATACACAATTCTTAACCAAAATTTAATTACACGTTTAGAGGTCAATGTTGCAGTTGTTGATTCTATACTTTTTAAACATTAATTTTGTCACCTGTATTTTACTTTTTTGACAGGAAAATGACATCTTCCTGGGATGGGAGAAGGGAACTGGGAAGAAATGGGGCAAGAGCAAAAAGAAGGGAGGGACCGACCTGAGTCTAGAGGAAATGAAGAAGCAAGCAGCAGTGCAATGCCTCCGTTCTGCATCTGATGAAGTAAGAGTTGTTCTGCTTAATTGTTGAAATCCTGTGGTTCTAAAGATGTTTGTGAAGAGTGGTGTTAGTCAGCCTACATTTTAATCAGCTGATGTGATCATTATGCTACATTTTGAAGGCTTGTAAACTGACTTTGACTCAACTTTAGAGACTTTTGAATGAAGAATATTCACAGTATATAGTGCCTATAAAAAGTATTCATAGATGTTTTATGCTTTTATTGCTGTCATAAATCAATCATGGTCAATATAAGGTGGCTTTCTTTGCGAAAACATAAACAAAATAAAATAAAACGTCTTCAAAGAAATATGGGACGTGTGTAAATCTACAAAAAGCAGGCTGTCCTCACAGACTGAGGCCTAGTCCTCACTTAGCTGGGTCTTTATAAAACTGAATATCTCCGCCACATCGTTTGAAGAAATTATACCATCCACATGAGATCGGTTTAAAAAAAGTGTTCATCCACACAAACCCGCTGAATTTCACCACTGAGCGTTGTTTTAAACATGTTTGGCATGTCGGCGACAGCGACGTTGAATGGCGGCGGGATTGTGCCTCCGTATCGGGAGGGACAGCTGGTGTAAAACCGCTGCCCTCCAACCACTTCTTCTCCTTTGCAATTCAACGTATTGTAGCAGTTGGGTTTGTAAAAGCAAACAGGCAAAAAGCGTCTGAACCCAGGTAAAAGTCAGCACCTCTCTGATAGCAGACATTTTCCAGTTACTGCATGGTCAAACAATAACAATCGTCATTTATGTGACGCCAGCGCCGCATTACTTGTCGCGGACTATAATGCGCAGACCTTTAAATCTCCACTTACCGATGTCCACATGCAAACACAAAAAAGGTGAATTCGCAAATCTTCACCGTGGCTGGAGGTTTCATTATCAATCGTTTTTAGTGCTATTAAACGGAGGTTATGTGTGGACGAAAGGCCAAATCACATAAAAAACTATACGGTTTACCAGATATCCGGCTACGTGTGTACTAGGCCTGAATGACTGTGAAGAAGGAGAATAGTGAGAGAGACCACCAAGACACCTGTGAGCACTCTGAAGGAGTTCCAAGCTTCAGCAGGTGAGATGGGAGAGACTGAGCTACAACAGCTGTTGCCCAGATTCTTCACCAGTCTATGGGAGAGTGGCAAAGAGAAAACCACTGTTGAAGAAAACTCAAATCTTGACTTAGAGTTTCTGTAGACTGTTTAGAGACTGCTCTTGGTAGATTTACACATGTCACATAAACCTTCAATTTCTTGATGATGGATTTAACAGAACTCCTGGGGATGTTTAGGACTTTGGAAATCTTTTTGATCCATCCCCTGACTTGTACTTTTAAATCTTTTCTGAGTTGAATTAGGACAGTCACTTTAAAGAGGGTGATAATTTATGCAATCACTTATTTTACATGGCTTTTTTTTTTTTTTAAATGGTGTTACTCTGTAGCAATTAGATTTCACTTTAATATTCAAGTTTTTAATTTTTTTATTTAATAAGTTATGTTTGCTTATGACAGCAATAAAAGTATAAAACATCCAAGGGGGTGAATACTTTCATTAGGCACTGTATTTAACATGGTGTTATTTATTGATTCACTTTGTTGAAAATTTATTAATTTTGTATTTTAAGTTGCTTATTTTGGGGAAGTCATTCAACTCTAAAGAGCATAAGACACTGCAGACAAGCAGTGAAAAAATTTGTGTCTGTGAGAAAAGTCAAAGCATCAAATAGAGGAAGATCTGTGCTGTAAGGACTACATCACTCTATTTGGTTGGATAGTTGTGCCATTAGCCATCAGAAAGGTTATATTAGGGTCAACACTCAGTAGTAAATGGGTTTGCTTTGCAGAGATGATGGAGGTTAGGAGGAGGGTCTGCAAGACAAGGTCAGGAGTGTTGTGCTTTTCTTTAGACACTGGACTCTACTTTGTATTTTTTATTTATTTTTAAGCAGCACACACTGCACGAGTTTGCAGCAGAGCCGGCCGGCCGGCTGTCAGCTGACCTGCATTAGCACAGTGACGCGCTGCAGAGAACCTTTTTTATTTTGAACAGAACACGAGCTTGTTGGTGTGGCTGGAGCATTCTATGTTGTGATTTTTGAGTTTTTCTGGGGTAGTGTTTGTGGTTTTAATCATTTATTTTACTGCAAACCCATGGTTTCTGCATGTTGTATTGCTCCATTTTAAATGGGTAGTAAATTAACACGGTATAAGCAGTAAATATATGCTGTTGAAAGCCAGGAGAGGAAATCACTCTGCTGCAGCTTAGCAATTTTTTATTTTTGAAAGCATTTGTGCGCTACAGCTAAATATAGCAGCATCATGGCTGAGCATGCCTGAACTGTCACAAGTCAGCTGGCTTGAAGTGTGTCAACCTCCTTGCATTTCATTGCTTCTTTGTGTCGCCATCGGAGCACTCTTACCCAAGGCTACGAAACCTTTCATCATCAGTCACGATTGTAGATTGCATTGAAAACACAAACTATTATGTTTATCATATTCATTGGATATATAGTCGGTACTGTGTTCTGTTCAGAATACCCAGGCATACCAGTTATTAAAATATGCCAAATTTTACAGATCATATTTACATTTTTGTGTGTGCATCATGCAATTAAACTTATATTGACAGTTTGTAGTTCTTAGATTTACAGAACCAGAGTACTTATTTGGATTTTTAGAAAATATAAACTTCAAATCTTTTTCTTGTCTTTGTTTCTCGTGCAGAACTCTGGAATTGAGAGCCTGGTTGAAGAGCTTTGCTCCAAGCTTAAGGACATTCAGAGCAAACAGAAAGGTTTGATTCTATGGTGTCATATTTAGAAAGTATCAGGTTAAGATAATCAAAATAGTCTAATAAGATGTTTTGTTGTTTGATTTATGTTACAGAAGAAAAGTGCATTCACAAGAAATCAGATGGCTCTCAGTCTCCAGAGCGTTCTGATTCTCCCTCTTCAAAGGACCAGGTGGAAATGTAAGCTTCATGGTTATGGACATTTATGTGGCACATGTGACTGTACCCATAAAATTTTAATTATTCAAACTAAACTGTTTGTAAATTAAATTAAATCTTTTTTTTTGTTTATTGATTGCAGGTATTATGAAGCCTTTCCTCCTTTGTCAGAGAAACCTGTTTGTCTCCAAGAGATCATGACAGTGTGGAACAAGGCAAAGGCCTGCGCTTACTCCAGTTCATCATCCTCTGCAGCCCCTCAAACCAGCACAGACACATCCTCCCCCAAAGACTGCAACAGCGAAGGTGAAGCTACAAAGGAGCGAAACCTCGAGGCGTCTGGCACCATCACTTCTGTGACCAGCGACAGAGGCCAGCAACGACGAAGCAAAAAGGAGAAAGAAAACAGATACCACACTGGTGCAGCTTCGGAGGAGAAATCTACTGGTCACTCAAAGAGACAGACTAGACACCGATCTGAGGGCAAATATCGACCCAGATCCTGGTCTTCTGGCTCTAGTGAGGCAGGCTCAAGCTCAAGTGGGAACCAGGGTGACTCCAAGTCATCCAGAAGCAAAACAGTTAGAATAAGGCACAAATCCAGGGAGGCTGCCAAGACTAAGAGAACACGCAACAGTGGGCAGGTGAAGCTACAGGTGAAGCTTATTGATAAAGAGGAGAGAAGAAACCTAGGAGGAAGCGGGAGCAGCACAACTGGCAGTGCTGCGAAACATTCACAGCTTTCCAAAAAGGGGAAACGACCGCTGAAGGAGATTCGTAAAGATCCAGGCTGGGTGGAAGCAAAAGAGTCCAGAGTTGAGGCCAGAAACAAAGAGTACATGGAGGAACCGCTTTGGTACACTGAGCCCATTACAGAATACTTTATACCTTTCAGCAGCTGTCAAAGCAAGCTTGAAACAAAGTATCGAAGCAAGGTCGGCTCTTCGGATGGCATTGGTTTGTCGGGGGATGTGGAGAAGCTGCCAGAGAAAATCCAGAAACTCTGCATTACCAATGAAAACTACCAGAGAGCCTATTTAGCGGCAGGCTCGTTTGTGGATGGGCACTTTGTGGAGGGGCCCGGCGAAGCAGACGATGAAACCGCTGACCTCACCGGAACTTCAGGCTGCCCTCAGCCAGAGGATAGTAGAGATTTAGATGACAAGCATCTGTCTGAATTCGCTCACTTCTATGAAGTTGATATTTATCAATCCATATTGGATACTAGTGCCTCAGACGCGATACAAGAGAGTCGGATCTTAAGCATGATTCGACAGAAAAGTAAAGAGCAAGGAGACAATGAGGCAGAATGTTGTTTAGTGTTAGATGGCCTCGAGCAGCAAGGGGAAAGTGCAATACGGGCAGACTCGCAGGAAGCTTCAGGATCCGTTGGGTTTTTAATGGAGGATCTTGAAAATATGGTTCAGATGTGGGGATGTTACTCACCATCCACCTCCGAAGATATAGATGGAGAAAGCTTCATAGCGGACTCTCCCGTTCGGCTCTCTCCTCTTCTTGATAGTGTTTCATTGACCCTAAGCAAGCTACCTAGAAATCTGGAAGAGCCACCTGCTCCTGAAGCGACCAGTGAGCCGTCTTGTTTGAACTCATCCTGCTTCTCCATTTTCGAGCTGCAGTATGAAAGCCCAACTTTTTCCTTCCCCCGAGACTCACTCACCGTTGGTCACGAAAACAACACAGACTCTAGTAGCTGTCTCGACCCACATTCGAATAAACAGTCACGTTTGCTAATATGGACCAAAAATAGTGCCTTTGATGAAACTGAACACTGTTCCAACCTATCAACACGAACTTGCAGCCCGTGGTCGCATTCAGAGGAGACTCGGTCAGACAACGAGCTGGGAAACGCACCAGCAGAGGATTCTGCTCCAATTGGCAATGAAGAGGCAGATTGTGTTATCCCTCCTCTCTCTGGTACATATCTAGAAGATGAAATCTTAGAGTTTTTGCAAGATGACTCTGGCAAACAGTCTGAGAAGGTCAGCGTTGGCACAGCGTCCAGTCAGACCTTCACCAAAAAATCTAAATTGGAGTCTGTCTGCGGCATAGCACTAGAAGAGGATGAAAGTAAACAGTACAGCACTGGCATGTTTTCGGACAACACAAACCAACAGAGTGATGATTACAGCTCAGGGATAATAAAAGACATTTGGACTGCAATTGGAGATGGTAATTCTGCCCTGTCTAGGCACAGTGCAGAAAAAGCAAACAAGGGGCTTTTTTCAGATGAGCCAGGCGCTTATTGTTGCAACTGTTTAGAGGTCCAGACAAAAGGAGTTCCAATTCAGGGACCCCAGAAAAAAGCAGTGCAGCGGTCTGAGTATCACCTCTGGGAAGGCAAGAAGGAAGAACAGGACATAGCCAAAAACAAACTCTCCAAGGTTGACGCTGCAGGGGATTACATGACTCCGTCCAAGCCCTGGGACTTGAGCTCTGACAAGGAGAGTACGTCGTTCATCCTTGGAGGGGTGTATGGAGAGTTGAAAACACTAAGCGGTGATAAGAATTGGGCTGTTGTGCCACCAGGTGATACCCAGGATAGCTTACTGCAATGTGCCGCTGCAGCTGCCTCTGTGTCTAGCTCAGACATGCTTACCATCACTGGCAAAGATGTATTCATGAACCCTGGCGGCTGCTTCGCCCCTGGACACAGGCCCCTGTGGAGGCCCCTTGTTTCCTTCGGGCAGAGCGACCAGGCCAATAAAGGAGGTGGAGATGGACTGAATAAAGGATTTTCTTTGATCTTCCATGAAGATTTGCTTGGATCTTGTGGAGGCTGGCATAGCGAGGAGCAAAGTTTAAAATATCCGTTTGCGTCCTTTAACCTGAACAATCCCTTCTCTCAAGTCCTCCATGTAGAGTGTTCATTTGAGCCTGAGGACATGGCTTCTTTCAGTCCAGGATTCAAGCCAAAATCCATCCTTTGCTCGGACTCTGAGAGTGAGGCCTTCCACTCACGAATTTATGGCTTCAACCAGACACAGTACAGGGCCATTCGCATTTCCCCAAGGACTCATTTTCGACCAATATCGGCCTCAGAGTTGTCTCCTGGTGGAGTGAGTGATTCGGAGGCCGAGACCGACAAAGAGGAGATGAGTTTTTCTATGGCGGCACCGGTGGACGTCTTTGACGATCCTCAGGCAGACCTAAAACCTCTGGAGGAGGATGCAGAATGTGAGGGCCCTTATTACGGGAAGTCAGAACTGGAATCTGGTAAATTTTTACCCAGATTAAAGAAGTCTGGCATGGAGAAGAGTGCCCAGACCTCTCTGGATTCCCAGGAGGGTTCTAGTACCCTCCTGCCGATTGCAGAGCAAGAGAGTTGCTTAAACTGCGAAACGGCAACAGCCGCATCAAGTGCAGGTGAACAGACTGATGTGGATAAGATTCAAAAAGAGAAAACGTCAGAAGAAAAACAGTCCTGTTTATGTTCACCAGCAGGTCAGATCCCCAAATATGGGATTGCTTATGACTATGTTGGCGAAGTGCCAGAGGTAAGTGCTTTCTAATAATGATTTGATTCATTTAATGTGTTCTTACATTTACAAAAACGACATATTGTCATCTGTAAAGTAGGTAAGTTTGTTCATGGTCATTTCTTGGTTGTCTTGTCTAGTTTCCTCTGTTAAATCTAAGTGGACAGGGAGGAACTGGCAACCAGCAAGATGAATGCTGGTGGCAGAATGCAGTTTGTTCCCCCCTTTTCCCTGGATCTCAGTGTACAGGTAAATCCAGATTTCAGAACAGCTAGTTACCATTTTCATGCATTTCTATCACTGATATGTTTTTGTTACTTTTATTTTACTGGAGTTGATCAGCTGTCGTACTTTTGTGGATGAGGGTTTTGTCAGAGAAACGTCTGTCAAAATGTTGCTCAAACCTTTCCACCTGTCAGATTTACTCTCATATTGGACTCTCAGTACAATGCTGTCCCCAGAAAAAATACAATGGTGTTGGATTTGATCAAAAACAGAATCTTAAGTGTTCATTCTAATTAAGAAAAATATTTTGGAATTAAGAGGAGACCAATATATGCTGTTGTAAAAGTTGATGGTTTTCATTCTTTGTTGATGTAGGCCTACAATCTTAGCTACTCACTAGCTTGGATGCTCTTTCTGTTTCATCTTAAAGCAATTTCGGTCTGTAGGCAGTTTTTCATAGTTTTTGTAACTGTTGGAGGCAATACTCCCTGTTTAGGATGGCACCACCTTATTTGTTCAAAATTTTACATTGGTAAAGTAGTAGGTTTCTGTGTAAAATAATAATAATAAAATAATAATATTAAAAATTAT
>JAOXNZ010000199.1:19560780-19575234 GCA_028566095.1 Kryptolebias brasiliensis
TCAGATTTTTATTTATTTATTTAAAACTGGAGTTTTTTTTTTTAACTTATCATAACTTCTTCAGAAATATTTGTTATTTATGAAACTTTCATGTATAACCGTGACTTCAAGCTGAAGTGTAATAATGAACAATAAGAAGTGCTTCAGAAGTTCATCCAGTTTCCACTGTGTGTGTGTGTGTGTGTGTGTGTGTGTGTGTGTGTGTGTGTGTGTGTGTGCACTGATCCGTCTTCACAGGATGAGTCTAACACTCAAACACAGGAACTGAAGCAGTTTGTCTCTGTTTCTATCTGAATAAGTGAAATAGAAAGAGGAATACAGAAGAGTGTTTCTATTAAGGAATGGTCATGGTACAGTGATTCCCCCATTACAGGAGACAACCCTGACATAATACACTCACTCTCACACACACATATTTTCTGTCTTACTGCACCACCTCGAAATCAGCAGTCCCTATCACTCTGTAACTGCTGAGCTGGCTCTCTCTGCTTTGTTCAGCTCTTCCTTGTAAATGGAGCCACAGTACTAGATATCAGAACATGCACTGTATGCACACACCCTCACACACACAGTGTTCAGTCCCTTCAAGGTTATTCACTGTTTTATAAGCACCAGATAAGTTTACTTTATTCAATTTCCCCATCAAAGCAAGATTTCTAACTTAGAAAGTCAGAAGGACTCCACCAGCCCCAACTTTTCTGTCCAATGCATAAAAAGTGCTGATGGTTGAAATAATAAACAGTTTATTATCACTGATGGTGATTAATGTTTCATTAAATCAGTGCTGTCAAAGCTCGGTTTCTGTGGTGTATCTGTTATCTTGTATTGATATTAACATGAAGACTAGTCAAGGAAGAAATAGATTTTTTGTTTTTTTTACTTAAAAGTAAAAATCTCTTCACTTCTAATAGTGCTTTTTTATAAAAAGGATACAGAATAAAATATAAAATGTTGGAATGTAAGTATTTGCGATTCATTAAACCTAATTTTTATGGTTCCTTTTATTGAAGTCTGTTTAACCAAACAAAACTAATTTCTTAAAAAGACATAAATGTAGTTATGATTGTAAGTCTGCCAAATATTCTCATTTGGTAAAAGGAAGTAAAATGCTGTTTGGAACTTCACTGGATAAGTGAATTAGAAAAGAACATTTCCGGATAAGAAGGTGGATAATTGGACAGTAAGAAACTCTGAGGTGAATTAGATGGTTATTATAATTTAAAAGCTGTTAGATCAAAACTAATGACTCTCTCAAAGCTGGAAGCAGTCATACATTAGGTAACTCAGAAAATGGCACAGAAATATCCAGTTTTTAACTCATTCTTTTTCAAAATGAACCACTTTGTCTTTGTATACAGTGGGTTCAGAAAGTATTAACTAAATTGTAAAAGGATGTTTATCAATGATTTGAATGAATTTGTTCAGTAATTTACACTCAGTGTTTAATAATGACAATAGTGAGAAGAGAATTATTTACAATTTTAAGTTAATTTAAAAGGAAAAACAGAAGAAATTCATTACCAAAAGTATGAGGACTGAGTAGAAACACCAGCCTAGTCTTTTGGGTTTGATGTAACTGGTTTTACACATCTGGATTAGGATTATTTTGGCCATTCTTCTTTGTGAATCCTCTCTCAGTCCAGTTGGAGTGTGTGCTTTGGGTCATCATGTTGGAAGGTGAGCCCTCAGCTCAGCCTGAGGTCGTGGGCTTTGTGGAACAGCTTTTTATTGAGGATATCTCTGTACTTTGCTTCAGTCAGCTTTCCTTCACCCCTGACCAGTTTTCCAGTCCCTGCTGCTGAAAAACACTCCCACAGCATGATGCTGCCTCCACCATGCTTCACTGTGGTGGTTGGTGTTGGGCAGGGAATGAGGGGTGTCTGGTTTCCTTTCGGACATAATGCTTAGAACTGAGGTCAAACGGATACATTTTGGTTTCAACAGATCAGAGAATCTTGTTCTGAGTCCTTCAATCGGCTTTCAAGAGTTTTGCTCTGAGGAGAGACTTTTGTGGAGACGCTCTGCCCTGAAGCCCTGATTGTTGGAGGTGTTCAGTTCTGGTTGCCCTTCTGGATTGTAGTCCCATCTTCACTCAGGATTTCTGAAGCTCAGAGTGACCATCGTGCTCTCGGTCACCTCTCTCAGTAAGGTCCTTCTCTCTCAATTAATCAGTGTAGTCAGGCAACCAGCTCTTGAAAGAGACCTGGTTTAGCCAAACTTCTTCAATTTGAGAATTATGGAGACCACTGAGCTCTGAGGAACTTTCAGTGCAGCAGAAATGTTTTTGTAGCTTTCCCCAGATCTGTGACTTGCAACAGTCCTGTTTCTGAGCTCCGCAGGCAGTTCTTTTGATCTCATGGTCTGGTTTTTGCTCTGATTGTCAGGTTTTGGGCCTTCTGTAAAGAGGTTTGGCCCATTCAAAATCAGGTCCAGTTGTATTAATTTACCACTGGAGGACTCTAGCCAAGGTGTAGAAACATCAAAGTAGAGTTAAAAAAAAATTTATGGAAGGAATCTGAGATAAACTTTTATTTTTTTATATATTTTTTTGTCAGTATGAGCAACTGAGAATAGATTATTGAAGGGAAAAAATAATTGTATCATCAAGATGCAACATAACTGGGGTCTGAATACTTTCTGAAGCTACTGGGTCTGTGGTTACACATATATAATATGGTGTGTATTATTACTAAGTAATTTTACTTTGGTTACCTTTTATCTCTACCTGAGAAATTGTAAATACCTTTGGGTCAAAGTTGTTGTTTTCTTTGTAAACATTTGTGTTTAAGGATGAATCAGCCAAATACTTTTTAAATCAACTTTTGCATTTGGGTGAAGCTATTAACAGCAGAGAAAATCACTTTGTTGAGTCGGTGAGTCAGCAGACAGTGATTTCATAGCTTTTTTTTTCGCAGATGTTATAAATCTGCTGGTGTTATGTGATTGCTAAATAGGTCATCAGGTCTCCACTCCATCTCAAAAAGCTCATTACCTGGATCTCATCACTAGAGGGCAGCCACAGGTCAAAGCAGAGGCCAGGCCTGCAATGAAATAAATGTCTTCTGAAATAGAGGATGATGGATTCTTTAATCACCTTTAGTGTTTCTACTGCAGAGGTGTTTTATTGCCTAATACACTTTCTGTTTAGTCATCTTGTTCTCTGATCAGAGCCTTTAACCTCTGATCCCTCCTGTCCTCACATTGATTGTTCTGTGTCCCTGCAGAGCTGTATGACATCTGTCTCGCCCGGGCAAAAGAGAAGTGGAAGACCACAGCAGCTCCCTCCACAGACACTGAAACTGAAGGTAGAAACTGACTCTGATCTTCACTTTTTACTAGGCACATTTTTATTGTGACATGATGTCATTTTGTTCAGATGTTTCCGGTTCTTCAGACCGAGAGTCAAGCCTGGAGCTGATCAAGCTGGATATCTCCAGGACCTTCCCCCATCTGTGCATCTTCCAGCAGGTCAGAGTCAGAAGCCTGGTCATCACATAATGTGACTGATAAGTTACAAAAACAGATTAGACCTAAATTAATAGTTTCTACTTTTTTTTGCGAGAAAACTGGTCTCAGCCAGTTCTTTGTGTTATATTGTAATGTACTTAGTTAAAGAAACTGGAAGTTAGAGGAAAGTGTGTGTGAATAAGTGAGTATATTCTTGGTCTGTTTGTTCCATTGTCTTCATTGTGTTTTTGTTTATCTTCAGAGTGGGCCCTATCATGACGTGCTGCACAGCATTCTGGGAGCATACACGTGTTACCGGCCAGACGTTGGTTATGTAAGTCACTCAAACACAGCGTCACACCATGTTGATCTATTAAACCCCACTGTCAGTGACAAAGGCCGATCCTGTTCTTAATGTACCGTCTTCATAAATGTGTAAAAACAAATCTAAAAATGATTCCAGAATACATTCTTTATGAATAAATACACTTTATAGACAAAGTTAAATAGATTTGTGAAGTTGAAGTTGAATTTTGATTTACTTATAAATTTGACATTTTGTGGCGCCTTAAAAGTCGTGACGAGTCTTCACACTTATAATATATGTTGATGGTAGCAACACTGCAGATATTAAGAGTAAACACAGGAACATGATAGAGAAGTTGAAGCCAAAACAGATCAAGCGCCACCTGTTGGGGGTCCATGTAAGTCAACAAGACATTTTCCTGACTAAAAAATAACAATACTCCTCAGATGATTTGTTCCAGGTGTTGATTTCTGTTGTTTCATGTAGTTCTTATCTTGCTGCTGTATGTTCAAATATTTATTTTTCTAATACGTTTAGTTGCCAGAAAGATAAACAGGAATATTTGGCTTCACCTTTGTACAATCAAAGATGAGATGAGTCGTCCAGCTATATATGCAATCTACACAGTCTTGAAAAGTATAGAATTTGATTTTAATATTTTTCAGGTCTGTGTAAGTGTGGGAAAAAAACAAAGCAAATAAACTCTTCTACCTTTTGCATTTGCTTAAAGTAAAATCTAAATTTGGAGTTTGCCACACTGACTGTGTAAAATATGAACGTAGGACTGCTGACATCTGGAAACTGAAAATAAGAAACCAGAACATTCTTAATTGTGCCATCCGATCTGCATTATTTGTCAATTCATCAAGGAAAATGCAACAAACAAATTTAACCTCTTAGAAGAAAAGCATCAACAGGCTCATGTGTGAAGACTAAAATAAATAGAAAATATTAATTTAGTCAGATTTTTATTTTTGGTCGATAGAAATTTGTAAGACTTTGATGAAAGTTAATTTGTGGAATCACATGTTTTGCTTTTGTTTTTGTCTCAAAAACTGAAAAAACACAGAGCACCATTTAAGAAAAAAAATACTTGTTTATCTTCCCACGATGCATTGTAAAGCCCCAAAAAAAAGAAAACACGATGAGATAAAAAAATTTCCCTTCACCTTGTTTCTAATTCGGTCATGCCGCACATCTGCCACACAGATTTCCTTTCCATTGCTTTCCTGTTTTAGATTCCACCCTGTTGATAAATCCCCACTGTGTACTTTTACATGGTAAAATTAATTGTATGAGTAAATATTGGCGTGGTACGAGACTTTACTATAAAGCACTATATCCAGCTCTAATACCAATTTTTAGGAAGTGAATCATGCAGCGTTTCCTCTAGTAAAATACAATATGAAGGTTAAAAATACCATCTGACTTCCATCTCCCACACAACACCCACTCCTTCTATTATTAAGTTAAATATGATTGTGGTTTGAGTGACTCAGGCACAGAAGTTTGACTTGACCTGAGTGGGGGATTTTTATGTGATGAGAAGAGCTGAGTAGGTTGGTCTGTGAAAGGTCGACGTTTTCTATGACTCTGTAAAATTCAGGATGGTCAAAAGTCCACCACTTTAAAAAAAAAAAGGAGGAAAAAAAAAGCTGTCTGTGTGATGAGCAGGAAGATGCAGTCATCTTTTTAAAAACATTTAATTTGTTGATTCTGAAAAGCAAACATACATTCCTGTGAAAAAGTATTCATCCCCTTATGGTTTTCTTCTGCTTTTGCTTTTTTTGTCGCATTTAAATGTTTCAGATCAGCAAACAAATATTTATATCAGACAAAGATAAATGCAGTTTTTTTTCTTTTTATCAGGGAAAACTAAACTGGTCCTGTAAAACATTTAATTGCCACATTGTTTAATCACGAGTTACCTGTGAGGTTTTGGAAAGCTGAGCTCAGTTTGACTCATCACACCCAGACCTGATCAATCAAGAAATCACCTAAATTGAGAAAACCTGGAACGGTGGTGAACCTTCCCAGGAGTGGACGGTTGACCAAAATGACTCCTATAGCACATTGACGACTCATCCAAAAGGTCCCAGAAGAACCTAGAGCAACATCTAAAGCCCGGTAGGCCTTAGTGAAGGTCAGAGGTCATAATTCATCAATAAGAGAGGAAGGGCAAAATGGCCTCCATGGCAGAGTTCCAAGACCAAAACTACTGCTGAGCAAAAAGAGCACAAAGGCTCATTTCACATCTGCCAGAAACATCTTTATGATCTCCAAGACCTTTGGGGAAATATTCTGAGGACTGACGAGACGAGAGTGGAACTTTCTGGAAGGTGTGCGTCTCGTTACATCTGGCAGAAACTAACACTGCATTTCAGAAAAACATCATACCTACAGTCAAACATGGTGGTGGTAGGGTGATGGTCTGGGGCTGCTTTGTTGCTTCAGGACATGGGCGTCTTGCTGATATAACCTTGAATTTTGCTCTCTAGCAGAAAATCCTGAAAAAAAAAAAAAGAAAAAAAAGGCGAGACATCGTTTCCTGGCCTTCAACTAAAGAACACTTGGGTTCTGGAGCAAGACAACGATCTGAAGAACAGCATTTAAATTCCTTCACAGCCATGTGAAAGACACACAGAGTTATTGCAAACACTTAATTACAGTTGTTGCCCACACATACTTGAACTGTACATAGAGTTACAGCTGCTTGATACAGGAATAATTTTCTTATAACTACATGTTTGCTTCAGTGTAAATTTTATTTATAAAATGCATTTTAAACAACTGAGGTTGATCACAGTCAAACAAGACAACTATACAACAAAATAAAATTAAAAATGAAAACAAAGTACAGTAAAATATATATAAACCACAGCAAAAGCAGACATTACAATCTTGTGCTCTGTTTAAGTCAAAAGCCCAAATGAAAACGTGTGCCTGAGCACGGATGTAAAAGTCTCTGCTCAAAACCTGTAGAACAGTCTCCTCTTCACTACAGTCACTGCAAAAACCCCTAATGCAGGAATTCTTGTAATGCAGTTTTTGCTCTGTCTGAGTCATGTCTTTGAGTTGTAGGAAGAAATTCTTGTTTGCAGATATGTCATGAAGAATTAGTAATAAAGGAACATACTAGCTGTATATTACCGGATTAAATTCAGATGGAATTGTAGAGAAACATCCTTTACATTTCTGTTTGTCCATTGTACCTAATTCAAACAGATGACTTTAGTATTCAAAGCAAAACTGAAATTTGTATTTTTAAGTGTAGATGTCAGTAAAAACTAAATGTTATCTTGTTTAAATGTATAAATTTGTAAATTGAATATAGGTGCACATTAGACTGAATGAAATTATTGGCGGACAGGAACTGTTCAAATTGGCACTAATACTTTCCCCTTAAACTGTGTTTACCTGAACCCAGAAGATTAGATTAGTCAAAGTTAAGAAAAACACTATTTCCACATGATAAAATAGTCTGTGATGCTAAACAAATGACTTCTGACACTGAGACGTGTTTAGTTTGCTCCTTTTGAGCTTCGTTTGTAGATGAGCTGGTTGCTTTTATACTCATTACTGCAGCCCCACGCTGTTGTCTAAACAGATAGAAATGACTGACTTCCTGTATTGACCCCAACCCATGAGCCCACACACAGCTGTGCATTCACCTCTGCTTGCAGAGTGTTTGCATCGGCCTCTGTGAGCTTCTCTTCTCTTCGAACTGTTCATGTTACTGATCGACTGTCGAAGCTGCAGCACGTTTCGTCTCGGTGCCACATGATTTCATGGACACAATTCGTCCCTGCGCTCCTTTGTTACACTCTCACACCAACACCTGTTCAGAGCTTATAGAAACCCTGTTTGTTGTGTTCAGGTGCAGGGGATGTCGTTCATCGCTGCGGTGCTCATCTTAAATCTGGACACAGCCGACGCCTTCATAGCTTTTGCCAACCTGCTCAACAAGCCCTGTCAGATGGCTTTCTTCAGAGTTGACCACAGCCTTGTCAGTATACACACACACACACACACACACTTGAACAACCACAACAAAAATGTGGACACCCACTTTATGTCTGATCTATAAAACAGAAAGTTGTTTGTGTGTAAACTTACTAAAATTAGACCAAATGAAAGTGTAACACTATGGGATTGGGTTACAAAAAAAAACAACAACTTTCAACTGCTGACATGTTGGTGGTGCAAAGGTTTATACAACCACCCATTAAGATGAATAGTTATCGAAAGCATGAAAATAAATATATATATATATAGCATTTTTATGCAGTATTGCCATTTTTATTTTAATATTAAAGGAAAAACTGCATATTTTAGCATTTCTTCAGTAAAATCTATAATTATTCTTCTTGACAATTAATCTAATTAACAAACACCCAGGGAACTTACTGAAATGACTTGTTTTAATCAAACAGTCATTTAAACCATGTTATTCAAATATTAAAACGGAAGCAAATGTAAGCCAGTGACTCACTGGGCGGCAACCATTGGTGACAAATTGCGAACATTTGTTAGTGATTCTCCAAAATGTCTCAACTGTTTGTCTGTGTTCTCAGTTTCCTCACAAAGACCAAGAGTTTCTGTGAGTCAGAAAGGACAGAAATGTGAGACGACTTTGGGTGGGTCTGGTCAGCTATGAAACCAAAGTGGGACTGATTGGAGACCAAAAAAAAAAAAAGAGAATAAAGTGTGATCAAAATGAGACTTTTGCAAGTAGCTTGCAGGAATGTCACAATTTATTCACAATTACAAATTGTACGAATTCAAATGTGATGTAAATACTAATTCAGTATGATTCCAAGTGAAAATGTACATATTTTCTCACAACTTTGTCTCCAACTTTGTCCGATTCAGGCTTAACTTGTTTAAGAAGCTTTGAGATGTTATTCCTTATAAATACTCCATATTGTTACAACTTTTTTGATTATGTAATAAATATTCTGACTGTTACAGAATCTCAGTAACATGCAGAAATAAAAAGATCTAGATAGTTTTAAGCTGTCTGCTGCAGTAGGACAGCTTCAGGTTCTGTCTCTGCGGTGTGAATCAGTCTTGGCCAGTCAACACGTCCCATCATCCTCTCTGCACCCTGTTTGCATTCAGCTCTCAGCCTTTCGTTTCTGCAAATGACAACAATGTGGTTTGTGTGTGTTTCTAATGTCTGTCTCTGTCTTCGTCCAGATGTTGACGTACTTTGAAGCTTTCGAAGTGTTCTTTGAAGAAAATCTACCAAAGCTCTTTGCACATTTCAAGAAAAACAACTTGACTCCTGATATTTATTTAATTGACTGGTGAGTTTCCTCACATTTTTTAATTTTATGCAGCAGTAACTTCCTGTGCAAAATATATTACTAACCTAGCTCTAACAACCATGACACCCTGCTCTTGACCTGGGTCAGTGGAAGAGCAGTGGAAGACCTGATGCTGTGGATGGGTTTCACTGTCCGCCTACATTCGGAGTACACTTTGTGCTTCGTGCAACTATTTTTATTCTTTATTTTTGTGTCACATACATTGTGTCAGGTGAATTCTGAGAAAACAGGAAGGCCTGAGTGTGCATAAGTAGGTGTGTGTCAGTGGTTTTTGTCTTTCACAGAAGTTTGTTTTTGAGTTCACCCTCACTGATTAACCACAGGCTTATTAAAGTCATAGGTGTGGAGCCCTTACAGGTGCAGATATGATCACTGAAATAACTTGAAATTGACTAAAGTTATGTAAAAAAAAAAAATACTGAAAATCAAGTAATGAAAATCGGTCCTTGGTTTTGAATTTTGGTTCAACAGAATTATTAAAAATAAAAACTAATAAAGCTAGCTTTGACAAAAAGGGTGGTACTCCTAGAGAAGACTGCAAATAATTGTCCCACGGGGACATATTAAACTATGGTGTGACTTTTAATCAGTTCCTTCAATCTTGTAATCAGTCAGTCTGCCTGTTTAAAGGGTGAAAAGTAGTCACAGTGCTGTTTGGTATTATGGTGTGTAACACACTGACCATGGAGCACAGAAAGCTGAGGACAGAGCTGTCTCAGGAGCTTAGAAAGAACATGATTAACAGCATGTTAAAGTTCCACACAGTGTCGGCTACAAACACAAGTGGAACATGCTTTTATTTTGAGTTCTTCCCCTTCTTCTTGTTTTGACTGTATCCATTTTGATCCTAGTTCTGAGTCTGTTAGAAATGAGTGTTTGTGTTGCCGACAAAAGCATCCATTTCTGTATTTCCACTGAGTTACGTTACAAAAGGTTAGATTTTTAGATTATGTAATTTTACTCATTCAAATAGCCTGCAGCCAGAATTCACAGCTGCTTTGCTACCCCTCATCATTGTCGATTTCTGGTGGAACAATAAAGGAATATGAATAAATACGTTTTTTATTTTGCCGATATCAAAAAGAGATCTATTAGTCACACTTTCATCCCGTTTGTCCCCTGCAGGATCTTCACTCTGTACAGTAAGTCTCTGCCTCTGGATCTAGCGTGCCGGGTGTGGGACGTGTTCTGCAGGGACGGTGAAGAGTTCCTGTTCCGAACGGCGCTGGGCCTGCTGCGCCTCTATCAGGATGTCCTGACTTCCATGGACTTCATCCACATGGCCCAGTTACTGACCCGGCTGCCCGACCTCATCCCGGCCGAGCAGCTCTTCCAGCACATTGCTGCTGTCCACATGAGCAGCCGCAACAGGAAGTGGGCTCAGGTGAGCATTTCTGCCTCACGTCTCTTTTTTTTTTGTTGTTGTTATTTTTGGTTTACTGCTGTCATGTGCTCGTTTCCATTCATAAACCTCTACCTGCGTCCATTCTCTCAGGTCCTGCAGACGTTGACAGAACAGAAGAAATCAGCAGCGAGACAGTCCGGTGCTGAAGCGCTGAGCTGAGATCAGGGGGAAAACCGCACTAGTCCACTCAGATCCCCTCCAGCTTTCAGGAAAACCCGGACTCTCACCAGGCCAGATGGACCTGAAGGAGACCGAGATCCTGTCCATCAAGCTTGGGGACAAATCTTACTGTAGCTGCTGTGATGAAGCTCCTCTTCATAGAGCTGTTGCTGCTCTTTCCCAAACCAGCATCCAAGAGGACAGTCTGTCCCTGATGAGACAGGGGTGTGGATAAAAAAACGTTAATCTGAGGCCTTATTTAACTTCCCCACACCTCTCCCTGCTGAGAAGCCCAGCAGTGAACTGGAAGCTGTAGCTGGGAGAAGGTGAAGAATGTAAGCAGCACCCCCACTTTCATGTCAGCACCAGGCTCACTCAGATCTCCACAGATGAAGGAAACCACAGAGACACGAGTCAATCCAAATCCTCTGCTGTCAGCTATCTGAACACCTTTTTTTTTTTTTAGCTTTGTTGTGTTTTGGTTGTCAACTTCACCTTGACGTAAGATTATTTTAATGACACTCTCCAATCTTAAGGTTATTAATAGTCAGGGAATAAAGAATTTACACTGAAACCAAACTCCACACTTGAATCTGTGATCGGCACTGTGGTGGGAGAAACATTAGCTCTAATCTGTCTGTATCTGCACCTTTTTGTTCCTTCAACACTTTTATCATTCCAAGTTTAATTGCTTTTTACAATGATGTGTGATTTATTTGTGTCAGTCAGATTAGTTTTTTTTTTATATTCCATAAACCTGTTGGAAGGCCTGTTTTGGGGGTTAAACCCATATCGCTTACACACTTTGTGTAGTTTAAACACCTGACAGCGTGTTTGGAGGCCACTAAAGCACCACATTGTTACATTTAATGAAAGCCTCCATAAAAGAGGTCTGATGGTTTTCTTTTTTGTTTGTTTTTTATTTTGTTTTGTTTTATAGCGTTTTAAGTCGTTGAACCTGGAAGAAATAAATAGAATGTGGTGAGGTGTGGCAGAAACCCAACACACACTGCAGATGGTGATTTCTCATGAACTTAATATGTTTGAGGTACATTTCAGCCATGCTGTGTCCTGATGTTGACTGTCTTTGTGTGAACTCTTCTGTGCAGTTATTTATTATTTATCCAAAAAAAAAAAAAAAATCCCAAGACTAAACAGGCTTGTTCCTGGTTAAAGCTGGAGGCTGAGTTTCTCCTGAGCAGACGAGACGTGTTGCAGAACCCCTGTAGATGGATCAGACTTTGCTGTTGGGTAATTTCACCTGATCTTAGAGTAGAGTTAAATCCTCCCTGACAACTTCTGGTGTTTGGAAAAACATACCAGGATCGGATCATTACTATTTTAATGCTGAAATCAGGACAGAACGAGCTTCTTTTCTTTTTAATGTCCACATCACTCTATAAAAGCTGCTCCAGTGTGAACAGCCAGGACCAGACACAAGTTTACTGCTAATGCTTTGAAACAAAGACAAAAACCCTGACTCAGCTTTAATGTATTTATAAATTAACGTGTTAATCGAATAGTTCGGCCTTTTTAAATTATAAGCAAGATCTTAATTTTGTAGATAGCTTTTTGAATGACCTCAGTTTGGAGAAACTGTTTCAATCTGACCAGATTGACGAGCTAACAGCTAGTCTGAGTGAGGCCACAACCAAAGGTATTTACTTTAGTGGCAGCAGTAACTTGGAGCACTTTCAGCCCATCCAGGGGCCACATCTGACAGGAATTTCTAATTATTTATAAGCAAAATTGATGGAAGTGTGAAAGTTTGAATTTTAGTGTTTGCATGAACTATTGCAGAATTCGGAGAAATTGGAGCCATTTTAAGACGTCAGCAATCCACTTTGGACGTGGGTCTACTTGAACTAGATGTTAGCAGGTCACACAGTCCGAACAGACCTACTTCCAAAGTGGATTGTTGACGTCTTAAAATGGATCCAGTTGCTGTTATTTAAATCTTTATACCACAGTACATTTTGCATTACATGGTGATTTTAGTGAAAATCTTAGGAAATCTCTGTCAGACTGGACCCTTAGATGCTCTGAAAGTGCTGCATGTCTCTACTGCCATGCTAATGGCACTTATAAATAACCACTAAATTCTATGTAAATAACTACATAATGTAAAATTAACAGTAGTGTAAAGATTTATAAAACAGAGTTGACATTAAATGAAATTTCAGAGGTTGGAGTATTTTAAGACTATCAACTCACTTTGGTCTTAGCTGTATTCAGGCTAGCCGGTAGTTTAAAACACAAATTAATTCTGACATGACTGACAAGCTGAGGTCTTTTTTAAAAAGCTATCTACAACAGGGAAAATATTGTTTATAATGTTTACACAAAAACCACTTTCAAAATGGCTGAAGTATTCCCATCAGGTTTTATCAAAGACTGATGCATTTGTAGCAAATGATTTAAACCAGGCCAATTAATTTTGTTCTGTTTTCCTTTGAAATGTGTAGAAAATTGTCACTGGGTTCCTTTAATACTCACTGAAACCTTTTCAATTCTCAGACGCTCTGTTATAAGAATAATCTTAACCTTTAAGCCTGTTCGAGTGACGCTTGATGAATAATCCTAAAGTGGAAGGTTTAAATTGTACCCTATTATCAGCTGACTCCTTTCAGGTTCCAAACCTTTTCTTTGAGGCATCGCAGGACTCTGAGGCAGAGCTGAAATGACTCGATGGAGCTGAAACTGGAACGGGAAACATTTTTCTTTGTGGGCTCGAGGATTTCTTAGTTTCTCCAAACCTCTCGAGAGACCACATGGATTTCTGGTGTTAGCTGTGTTCTCAGTCGGGCGTTTGTGGCCCTGAAGGTGCATTCACACTGGTGAACGTGTCACCCCCACCCTGACCAGGGGTGGGCGGGGCCTGTTTTAACAACGGTGTACATGGTGGCGTTACATTAACAGCAATGTTTTCATGACCTGAGTGGTTACCGCTTTACCTGATTGACACCTTAAAGGCAACACTTTCCACTTGTTACCCTTTTATTTTTCTTTGAAGTCTTTTTTTGTTTTTTATTTTTTCCCACTGAAGTTCATTAAATGAATTAAAAGTGTAGAAATCTTATCAGCTACTGAGGTCTGAGGACTGTTTGTCAAGTTTTGGAGAGTTGATAAAAACAGGTTGTCCTGTGAAGCTGCTTCCTCTGTTGTGCTGCTGGGTTTTTTTTTCTTTCTTTCTTTGTGTGTTTAAAGTTTTTATTTGTGTAAAACATCTGCGGTCTCTCTTCGATGTTCAGACTGCTCCCTGGACCGCAGCTGAAGTCTGAAACGCGTCATTTAGTTTTTGACTCGTATCACCTGAGCCGTGTGATGACTGCTGGTAAACGGCTTGCAGCAGACTTCCAGATCATGCTTCTCAATGCACCCCCTCCCCCACTGTGGTCTCACACCGCAGCATTGCAATAATGCTTTTTTGCACAAACGTAGAAGCCTTTTTTTTTTTTTTTTTTGCGTTGAGCTGTGCCTCACATTGTCGGGTCATGCCATCAGTCATGGTTAAAACGAGTTTTCCATTTTCTCTCTTCCTCTTTACTTTGTGCTGGTTGCTGTGTGTGGTCGTTTTGTGTGTGATTCCATGGTTTGTTTTTGTTTTTTTTAAAAATGTCATTTCCACAAACTGATGTTAGTTACTATTATGTTGTTACATTTAAGTTAAAGCCTGGCTTTTATCAACACTACGCGCTCATTGATCCACAGAACTCGTGAAGAAAAGTAGAATCAAAAATCTTAATTTATCATGGCTTAGAAATCAAATTGCTGGATGTTTTTTTTTTTTTTTTTTTTTTTTTTTT
>JAOXNZ010000199.1:19600610-19627265 GCA_028566095.1 Kryptolebias brasiliensis
ACTCCACCCAGAAAGGCCCCAGGCCGGGATGAGATCCTGCAGCCTTCTTGCTGGGAGGCGACAGCTCTAACCACTACGCCACTGCGCCACCCTGTGCAGCACTCTATTATGTCAAATAAACCATGTAACTCACTAAGTATCTTACAAGAGAATTATATATGTTTGGTGGATGAGGTTCACTATTTAGAGAAACACTAATATGACGCCCCCAGGGGTGAGGGTTGGGGGACTGAGGAAGGTGCAGAATCTCCCCCTCACTCATTCACTGCTTCCAACACGTCATGTTTGCAAATACAACTGAATGATGTCTTCCATGAGAACTTGTTTAAACTGATATGTTACTGTACAAACATCATTAAAAAAAGGAGGCAACACGATGCGACAACTTTACTTCTAAAACTTAAAGCTGCTGTCTCTCCGCTCCCGGAGGAGGTTGCAGTGCTTTGCTGCGATGCTGAACTGGAAAAAAAACCTCTTTGCACAATCTGCCATCAACTTTTTGTTTGTTTTCAGTGAAATGCTCAGACACTTTTGAAAGTCTTTGTTTTATTTTTTATGTCTCCTTCTCATGCTTTGTCGGTATTTGCCTCACATTCTTCTTTGTTAGAAGTCTGTGTGCAGTCTTGGCAAACAATAGTGATAATACTGCCCCCAGACGTTTCGGTCGTCCATTGCAGTTACAAAAACCATTTATGTGGCTCATCATGACCGGAGCCGTTTATTTATAGCTCTGTGAATGACGCGCCGAGTCATTGGGGTCGACTACAATGACTAATTGTTGCAGCCTTAATCACATCTGCTTTAGGTTGTCATGATCATTGTTGTAGCCTAGACTTGAGGCCTGCTTGGTTAGTCCTGCTTCAAATTCTTTAGAATGAAGCCATGCTGGTGCACTTGGAACCCACGTCAAAGATATGCTGCCACCATGATGATAAACCGCCACAACTTTGTTACAGTGACTCATTGACCTCTATGACTTATCAAGCTTCATCAAGTGTAACAGGGAGCCCACTGCATTCTGAATATGAGCCTGAAGACCAATTCAAGATAGTAAATGGACTGCATTCATTTAGCACAAGTCACATTGACCCATTCACACACACACTCTCACACACTAATTTACAGAATCTGTGGCTACATAGGGTTCAGTGTTTTCCTCAGGAGCCACAACTGCCCCACAAAGATCAAGACCTCCGAAATCTGTCCATGTTCTGGCTGATTTTTTATGTTGTGGTGAGTCGTCATTCAGTGTAAACATTGGCCCAGAAACTATGAGTTGGCACTGCAAACAGCAATCACTGCTATTGAATAAAGTTCTTACTAGGTCCTCTAGCTTAACCACCTCTGAACTGACTACAACTAGATTACAGATACATTTTATTAGCCTCCATGAGGTGCAGCTCCACCTGTTCACAGTGAATTAAAAGGTCCAAATCAGCTGGCCAGTCACCTCCTGTTGTGTGTAAATAAGGGTCCTTATAAATCTTAGTATCTTTGCTTCATGTCAAAGTAGAAATCTTGTCACTTCACACTTAATAAACTTAAATTTTCTTTTTTTTTCACGACTGAGTTCTTCTTGAACTGAAGTCCAACCAGCTGGAAATGTTTTCCTGTGTGCTCTAACACAAATGACCCTTGAAACGAGCTAATTTACACTGAAAAATGACATTATCCGATCAGGTTGGATGCGCATTTGCTAACAAAGTAAACTAATGCTTTTACAGTGACCGAGACACGAGACAGTGTGTTCCCTCACATACCGTGGCGCAAACGCATTAGAAAACAATGCACACACATTTTGCTTTTGCTCCACTTCTGAGCATCAGCGCACGCTAGACCGTTTATGTGCTGCCCGAGGGCAACCACGCCGCTTTCTTGCAAAGATGCTCCTGGTATTCAAGAATGAATGCGTCTCAAGGCGCATCTTTCACTTGTCACTTCAAAGCAAGGGTGCGAAGGTCAGGGTTTCATCACTGTGGCGTTGGCACACAAGATATGAGGGAAATGCCGGGCTAAAAATAGAATGTCATGCTCAAGAAGCAACACAGAAGACACTGTGCCAATTTATTTTTGTTTTAAATTGTTAAAATGTTCTTGAGGAGACACCTTCCAGTAGCTGCAAGGGTGGTGCCAGGGTGGTTAGGGTGGTGTTCCAAAATATTAACAGTCAATATTTATAGATTTCCATATCAGTGCAGATTTTTGGCCTTACTGCCATGGGTTCAGCCTCCTTCTCCCCCAGCCCTCAGAGCTGAAGATGTTTTTCCACAAGGGGGTGGCAAATGGGATCATATGATGAGTGCTTAATGGCCCTGCAGTTACAACTGTTCTATATCTCTGCCTCTCTCTGATGAATGAGGCGTTCATAGGGCAGTAACTTATTATTACTGCTGTATTGGGCCTTTGATCTTCCAACAGTTTGAACCCTGGAGATTTTGGAGGGGTGGCTCATTAAAATAGCTTTGCAGATGGGCCCAGTCTTGCCTCGGATGTGTGACAGGAGGCCTGGAGGTGTGCAGAGGAAAACCTGGATACAGAGGCATGATGCTGAAATCTGTTGGACCTCTGGTTCCTAATGCTTGAATGGATCACAGAAATCCTTTTTATTATTTATATGTTATCGATCTGGGGTGCTTTTGTTGGAATTCTTGTCTCGTATAAAGGCTTCTTTTATTAAAGGAAAAAAAAGGGTCAGTGCGGTTTTATTTTCAAAGGATTTAACATAAAGGTGCTGCTTTTGAATCTCTGCTGAGGAGCTGCTCTGGACCACAATGTGCCCTTCTTGCCAGGACATTCTTCTGTTAATGACAAAGGCGAATGGGAAGTCTCATGGTGAAACATGAAGAGGGAAGAAGAGAAAAGAGCAGGAGAAAGTGGGAGAGTTGAATGGGTTGATTCAGGGGAGTGGCGGCGGAGGCCGGTGGGTGACCCTCGCCGGTGCTGTCCCTCTGACTGCCTGAAGGTCGGGTCTGTCAGCTCATAAACACCACCGTCCGCAGGAAGAAGTGCTGCCTTGGTTCCACTGTGTCACGTCTTTTGCCTCAGTCCTCTCTGCCACTCGCACTCCCACCGAAATCTTTTTCCCCACCACCACCCCTACCGCCCATCCTCCATCAGTACATCTGGCACATTCCTGTTCTCATTGTGCAGGCTGAGCCGCTGGCCCTCTTTAAGATCTGCATTAGAATGTTGTTTTTATATAACAGCAAGCAGAGGCATGTGGAGCTTCTTTTGAACTCCTCGGCAAACAGAAGGAGGTTTTAACGCTGCCTTTATGAGATTAAGTGAAACATTCCCATAAAAAAAAGACATTTCCTTGTGTCTTCACAGTCTCTCTCCGTCTCAGCCTTCTTTTTCATTTTCTCTCCATCTCTGTCCCTGCCCTTAACTTTGACTTTTTCTTCTTCTTCTTTTGGCTCCCCTCAGGCTACTGCAGAAAGTGAAGTTGAAAGTAAACAGGTTTGCATTACCAGTAACTACATCCACGGGCAAAAACAACAACCAAAAAAAAAAAGCAAGCACTCGCAAAGTCCTAGAGCAAACTAGCAAACAGGTTCTGTACACCGCTGCAGACTGAGTTCTGGTTTCTCTTTGGCATTGCGACCTTGTTTAGCTGTGATTCAGGTGGGTTTGTGCCAAATGTACCCTCCACCCCCACCCCACCCGCCTTTTAACAAGGGTTTGACAAAACACGTTCACAGGGCAGACAGTGAGGCTCTGCAGTATGAAATGTGCTGGGACACAATGAGACTATTTAGACTCAGATCTGCACGGCGAAGACATCTATCAGACTTCAGAACAACTTTAGGTCCGATAAGCTTCAGAAATCAAAACTCTACCACTGTGTCAGGATTTGGTTATCTTTGGTTTGCTTTTGTATTAGGTTTATTGTTTCTTTAATTCTGTTATTTGGTTCCTGTGTTTAGTTTTGTTATTTGGTGTTTTGCTCCCTGTGCCCTTTGTGTTCCCTGTCATCATTCACCTTTCCTTTGCTCAGTACCTGTCAGCTTGCCTCAACCACCCACACCTGTCCCTCCTTCCTAATCAGTCACCTGTGTCCACTTTCAAATCATCCTCAGCTTTTAAAACCTGTTCATCTCCTCCCCTTTCCTGCTGGTTCATTTCCACTTCCATTTGCTGTCTGGTTTTCCTCGTGTCTCGCCTCCTCGTGTTCCTGGAATCCTGGTTTTGTACGTTTTTGTTATTTAGTTTTAGTTGCTAACTCGTCAGCCTTTTGTTTTGATTATTTTATTAATAAATTGGTTTTCTTTGAAGTATGAGTCTGCGTTCTTGGTACCTTTCAACCTGACAAAAATATGCTCTAACGATACAAAGACCATCAAGGCATGGTCCCATTCCAGACAAATACTAGTTCTTGTCAAAAATATCTGTGCAAACAGAAACACTGATATTTACTGTTTTTAACATAAATATGGGTGGCCAGGCTAGACTTTGATCTTCAATTTGTGTAGAGCAATCTTGGTTGGTGCATTCATGTAAGAGCTGCATAATTCATCTGCTAAATCCAGTGGAGGTGGTTTGTTTTAAGGTTGTCTTTGTGCTGAAAAAGGACAAAATGTCACTTTATAGCAGGTTTTCTTTATTCTTTATGCTTCTGTTGTTGGAATCCAAACTTCAACGTTTTATTATAGCACACAATACAAATATCACCACCAGCCGCCAGTGATAATTAGAAATTATTAGGGCAAACACAGTACCTGTATTATTATTGTTGACAAGTTTTTGTTTTTTTCACAGTTCTCTGCTTTGACAAATAATTAATCAAACTCAGTTCATTAAACATATGCACTCTTTTACATTTCACTCTAAAAAGTGTAAAAAACATGACATAACTATGAATAAACCTTTTTAAAACAAACAATTTGCCAACAGTCTAATGGGAAACTTAAAATTTACATCTTCAGTTTCCTTCATGCCCATACATGTAATAATTGCTGTATTACAGTGTTATACAGTCATAAAAACAGAAAAGCCACTCTATTTTAATTCTTGGGTTTTACATGTCAGGACATGATAAATGATCTGGTCTTTATCAGGTTCTAAAATGTTATTTAAAAAAAACCACAAGTGTACAAAAAAACACACCAGATTCCACCGTGTAATTATCTAATGAACAAGAACAGCCAAAATGAAAAGCTGTTTGTGGAAAACTAAGTCCACCCCTTGATTCAGTAGTGTGTAGAACCTCCTTTAGCAGTAAGAACTTCAAGTTATTGTTTTCAGTATGACTTCATCAGCCTTTCACATGACTGTGGGGGAGTTTTGGCCCACTTTTCTTTACAACATTGCTTCAGTTCCTTGAGGTTTGCAGACATTCATTTCTGCACAATTCTCTCTTAAGGTCCCATCACAACATTTCAGTCAGGTTGAGGTCTGGACTTTGACTGGACTATTGCGACACGTTGGTTTTTCTCCTTTAGAGCTGTTCTGTAAATTTGCTGCTTTGTTTGGGACCATTGTCCAATTTAATGCCCCAGTTTGAGTATGAGTATTGAGTATGTTTTTACTTTTTACTCATGTTCTGTTCCCGTTCAGTTCTGTTCAGGATTGCAGGGGTGCTATCCCAGCATTCAACAGGCTAGAGGTTGTGTACACATTGGACAGGTTGCCAGTCCGTCATAGAAACACACAAGACAAACAACCTTGGATCATTTACGAGTCACCTATAAACCCAACATGCACGTGTTTGGACTGTGACAAGAAAAAAAAAACAACGGTGTACCCAGAGAAAACCCAAACATGTATGGGTAGAACATACAAACTTCATAAGAAAAAGCCACTTCAAAGATTCAAAACGTAAACCTTCTGAGTGTGTGGCAACAGTGTTATTACACCCATACGGAGCTTAATGTTTTAGCCACAAGTCGCTGAATCACTACAACACTGTTCACTCATGTCTTCCAAAGATGAACTCTTATCATTTGATGTGATCCTTAGACTTCTCCTGTAGAACCAATAACAACTTGAAATATATGTAATGTTAAGAGCACTGCAGCACTTTATAAATGCATTTCTGCTGCCAAAAGAACTAATTTCAATGTCTAAATAGGAAAAATCTTTAGTCTGATAAGAATTTCAACACCTCATTTGCTGAAAAAACAAATAATCCCCAGGAAATTTTGTCTTAAATTATATTAAACCTGAGTTTTCTTTTCACTTTAAACAAAGCCAACGGTTCTCTGTGATGTGAAACTTATATAGCTTCATTCTAAGCCTTAAACACTCAAGTGATACTACACAATTTGTAAATTTGGTCTGAACGAAAACATGTTTCTACACTTCCCCTGGTATTAAAAACTATTCTTTAAAGAATTAAAGGCCTAGCGTTCTTTGAAGGAATGTTATTGCCTTCCACATTTCAAGCCAGAGTTTGTCTTATGTTGTGAAAGGACAAAGATGAAGCCATTTTGGTCAAAGTTTTAGAAAAAAATGTATGCACAATTTCACACAATAATGCAAGATCTCATACAATCTGTTAGAACTCAGAGTACATGTGTTGTGATTGACTCAGCTATTACCACTAGTTACTGGTAATAGCCATTTGTTTATTGGTTAAAACTGATTGGCTGTGGCAGCCATCTTAAATAGGGTTGACTCTAAGTTAGTCTGTTGTAGATGTGTATCCAGTGATTACTTTCTATTAATGATATTTTGGTAACAGACAGACACACAGATGGGCAAAACCATAATGGTCTGCCTTTGCCTTTTGGTGGCAGGCATGGATGAATACTTACATTTGTTTTTGAATTATTTTGTATTTATTTGTACATTTAAATATAAGCTGCTAAAATATACTTTGACAAAAACTGTATAGCAAATTCTTTTGTAAATGCACAGAAAAATAAAGGTTGGAAGCTGCATCTTAAGTTAACACGTTTAGCCTTTTTTTTCACTCATTCATTCATTGAAGTCGCCTCCAGTTTCTTCTTCCATCTGCCACATTTGAAGACAATCTTAGCCTGCTGGTACTTCAGGTCCTCCAGATGCTTCTCCAGGTGGTCCGAGGCATCCACAGTGTCCTCAAAGTCCCGCAGCAAGACCCTGTTCCCCAGGAGTCCCCGGCGCTCATTCAGCTTCATGTTTTCTCTTTGGAGGTTGTTTTGGACCTGCTTGGTTCGGGTCAGGAGGTCCTTCTTCCTGGCCACCATGGCCTCCAGCTCTGTAAGCTGCTGCCGCTTGGCCTGGACCTCCATCTGGCTCCAGAACAGCTTCTCTTTGACATTTGACAGGAGCTGTCAAAGCAGCAAAAACAATTTTAATATCATTCTCCACAGGTTGATCATATAACCACAGTTCCAAAAACAGTTGCGTAAACTGTAAATAAAAAAACTGAATGCAATGATTTGAAAATCTAAAAAAAAAACATTTTATTGACCTCCGTGAAGGAGGCATATGTTTCCGGTAGTGTTTGTTTCTTTGTGCACAAGATTATTCAAAAAGTAAAGAATAGATTTTGATGAAATTTTCAGGAAATGCTGAGGTTGTCACAAAGAAAACCCAGGACTGTTGAACAGCTAGAATCCTACATCAGACAAGAATGGGACAACATTCCCTCCAAAACCTCAAGCAGCTGCTCTCCTCAGTTCTCAGGTGTTGTTAAAAGAAGAGGGATGCTTCACAGTGGAAAACATGACCCTGTTCCAGCTTTTTTGAGATGTGTTGCTGCCATAAAACTTAGAATTACCTTATTTTGTTTCCCCAAACTTGTAAAATTAGTTAAAATATTTCATGTTTATTATGCTCCATTTTATTTTGAAATGTGAGTTTATCATTGCCTTCTGTTTTATTTACAATTTACCTAACATCTCAACTTTTTTGGAATTGGGATCGTATTTTGGGGTACAGATAAGGAAACAAACTATGAGCTATGACTCCAATCTGTACCGCTGAATTCATCTCCTCACCTCCAAGGAGCTGCTGATCTTCTTCTGTAGTTTAAGTGATTCCTCACTTTGCCTTTCTGCCTGTTTCTTCTGCTCCAGCCTCTCGGCCTGCAGCTGCTCAAACTGGACCTGTAGGGGGTCCCTGTTCTGTTCGTCCCTCTCACGGAGCTCTGCCTCCAGCCTGCGGATCCTGAACCTCAGCTTGAAGTGCTTGAGGCGAGCCTTGACCAGCTCATCCTGCCGAAGCTGCTCCGCTGTTAGGGCTGACTGCACTTTGGCCCGAGTTGCTTCTTTCCCCAGCAGGCGGCTGAGCGCGCTTACAGCTGCATCCTGCTTCAGGGCCATCAATGCTTGCCATTCCTCTTCCACCTGAAGACACATGGGAATATTTGAACCCAATAATTTTAGCTATTTCAAAAAGTTTAAATAAGACTGGTACATGCACAGTCACCTCTGTAAGACTACTTATTTTCTCTTTATGATAAACAGACGCAGAATCACTTCAAGGTTTTATTTGGCATCAGTTGTATCACTGAATGCATTCCTGTCTTTAAAAGCATCATGGTCCATGGCAAACAACTTAATGCTTTACCACCCCCTTGTGGATGTGTTAACAGCAAATTACTAACAGGTGGAAAAATGACAACTTACTAATACTAGTCACATAAGCTATTTCAATTTGCACACTAAAACAATTATTCAAAAACTACCTATTTAATACCTTTAAATGCTCGTTAGATATATATACTTCCTCTAGTGAGTTCTGGGACTGTCTCAGGCTCTCAGTCTGTCCAAGGTGGAGCAGACAGTGCTCCACTCTAACCAGTGTTCCAGAAACACCTCTAGTGGGAACCACACCAGAAGCATCCAGGGTGGCTCTACTCCAAGCTTCCCTCAGATGACCAAGCTCCTCAACTTATCACTAAAGCCGAACCCGACCACAACATTTCAGCTACTTGTACCCAAGATTTTGTTCTTTTGGTCATGATCCACAACTCTGACCTTAGATGAGGGTTGAAACTTAGACAGGCCATTAACATGATAGCTTTGCCTTTTGGCTCAGCTGACAGATTGGAGCAACACCCTAATTTCTGCAGATAAGGCCCTGAACCTTTGGTCCGTGTTCCACTCCATCCTACCATCACTCATGATCAAGTCTCCAAGACATTTCAACTCCTCTGCTGAGACAAAGACTCAGCCCTATGGTCCATTTAAAACAAAAAATCTAGTTTAATACTTTCCTCTTCTTTCTCTCCAGCTCTTTTGACTTTTATGCGCCTCCTCTCCTCTGCTCTATACTTCTTTTCTCCTTTTTCTCTCCTGTAGACATGTGAAAACAAAATCCTTAGTAATTTTTTTAGAATTTGATGCACAGTTTATTTTCAAAATCAATTTACATATAATAGTCAAAAGTTTAGAGACACTTCTAACATGGTTTCTACCATCGACATACAACTAGGCACAGGCCTGGAACCTGGAAGTTTAAGGCACAAACAACAAGCACCCCCTAGTGGATGGCTGCAGTACTAATTTTAAGGCCCTCTATTTTTTGCCGAATGACACCATCCATCCATCCATCCATCCATCCATCCATCCATCCATCCATTTTCTTTAACCGCTTCTCCATTCCGGGTCGCGGGCAGCCGGTGACTATCTCCAGCAGTCACTGTGCGAGAGGCGGGGGACACCCTGGACACGTCGCAAGTCCATCACAGGGCCACATAGAGACAAACATCCACATCCATTCACGCTCTCACTCACACCTAGGGACAATTTAGAGTTACCACTCAACTTCAAATGCATGTTTTTGGTCTGCGGGGGGAAACCCACACATGCAAGGGGAGAACATGTAAACTCCACCCAAAAAGGCCCCAGGCTGGGAGGCGATACTGCAATCGCTTCACTGAGAGGCAACAGTTACGCCCCACATTCAATTATACATTTTAAAAATATGTTTTAGTTTTAAAATATGTTTTAGTTAAAAATTAGTTATTTGAAGCTTTAAATGAAGTGTCATGTTACACTGTGACTAAAAATATGTCAGCCTGTTAGTTGGGAGGGTGTGACTTAAGTCTCGATGGTACAGCTCCACACATGCCTAGTGTGCAGACTCTGGCTCCAAAAATACAACGGCCTGGTCCCAATACTCGCACTACATCCTATGCCCCTCTATGAAGTGTGTTATAAGCATGCAAAATTGGAAAATTGGTACAGTACAGGTTATGTCAAGGTGCCAGTATGATTTTAAAAGTACAGTATATGTATTTTGGCTTTCCAAAACCATTGCAGGAGATATATAGTTGTTCAAATGTGTTTTGTTACAACTTTTTGAATACAGAGCAAAGTTTGATAGTATTCACACATGTACAGTAGAGTGAAACAATAATTATTTCAATACTTTACATTTGAAAACTGCTTTTTTCATGACAGACGCAGCTTGTTCTGTCACCACTGCCATGTTTCCACCTTTTAATTCAAAACATCAAGTGCACTGATGAATTGTGGGTAAATACTTAGCCAAAGTGCGGATGTAGGACGCAGAGGGGGCGGGGCGAAAGACCACTCCGAAGAATTGAGACACACTACACACGCAAATCCTTCAGCATGAATGTGCATTTGAAGGACACAAGGGTGGAAGTGCGAGTATTGGGACCTGGACCAACATGGCAGCTCCCTAAAAATGGAGATTTTGGCTTCAATTTTGGACAATAGAAGTTGATGGACTTGCTTTCCCCATCTTTACTTATAATTATTATTGTATTTGATTAATACAACTGATTTTCTATGAACTGTAAAGTGTTTTCAAAGGTACTTATTTTCATTTAACAATATTTGAAGTAAAAATCTTTTGAGAAACACTCAGCAATACCACATCATCACAACAATAACCAGTCTTGTATCTGGTCCCCCCTTACTCTATTTACTTCTCTGGTATCATATGAAACATACACCTTCCAAGTACTGTGAGAAAAGTTGATGCTTGAATATTTTGAAGTAACAAGATTTCCAGATAGCTCGCTGGTCAGCGCTGCAGTCTTGTAATCCTGAGCCTGCGGCATCGAGCCCAGGTTGAGTCAGGAAGGGCATCCAGTGTAGAAAAATGGCCAAATCTCTAGATGCAAGATTTCTAGATGCATAATAATAGATTAATAGAATATTTTTTTCTTTAGATTAGTGGCCCATAGTCCTTTACATTCAGTCTACAATGATTACTGGAAATATAAAAAACAAAATTAAGATTGAACAATACCCATGTCATCTTGTTCAAATATGCAGCTGTAACTGTGAGCATTAACCCTTCAAAAATGCTTCTAGGTATTTGTAGAATTTATTAAAAAATGCACGAGTCAGCAGACTGTTATTGTGCTAGAAGAAAGCCTTCTCTTCAGACACTTAGGATTATCTTCCACAGACACCAACCTCATCCAGTTTCTCCAGTTCCTGCAGCCTCAGCTCCTCAGCCTGCTGCTGGGCTGAGTCTGAGGCGGCGCTGAGCTGCAGCTTCAGGTCAGTCAGGAAGTGGATGTACTTCTCATACTCCTGCTGCTGCTCGGACTCAGACCTCTCTTCCTCCAGCTTGCTGTCAGTGATGGGTCTCTTTTTGAAGTACCCTGTCAGCTTCATTTGCAGCAGTCTGTTAAGTTGGCTGGCTCGGTCCATCTCTTTGTGCAGCTCCTGTGTGGACTTTTTGACATCTTTGTTGTCCAGAGCTGCAGCCAGGGTCTCCTTTCTCTCCCCCTGTGTTAGGCCGGTGGTCTCGGCATTTAAACTCAAAGGTCCATCATTGTTATCAGCTTTAAAAACAACACTTGGGTCATGTGGCAACAGTTGTTTATTGTTTATCTTCATGTCCAAGTCTTCACTCGTGGTGACGCTTCTGAGGCCAATGCTCGACTTTGACTCGCAGGTGGCTGCTTCCTCAACAAAGAGGTCCTCTGTGGCTTCTCTACTGGCAGAGAGTTCTCCTTCATTTGATACTTCAGCTGAGTCATCTTCTTTTTCATTTCCATGAACATTAATGAAAGTCATTTTCTTCTTTTCGTTGAGTTCTAACTCACTATTCATTTTTAATATGAAAAAAGATGACGAGAATTCATTAAAGAATTATTCAATTTGTCTGGAGCTAAAAGGCTCTTGCAGTTAGTCAATGAAAACTGTTCGTTTGGTTTCTGTTGTCCTGGAAACTAGGCTTCGACAGCCAATCGCTGTCTCCCTGGCTCCCTCCCATGAATATTAATTAGGGCAGTGGGTGTGTAGCTGGAAGCGTCGAGGCTCGTAGTGCGCAGGCGCGAAAATCTGCCTGCTACAACAAGAAGCAGGAGCCGCCAGGCAAGATGGCCGACCTAGGGAAGAAGTACTGCGTTAACTGCCTCGCGGACGTTACAAACCTGCGGCTGCGCTGCACCGACTGCCCCGATATCGAGCTGTGCCCGGAGTGCTTCTCGGCGGGGGCGGAAATTGGTAACCACCGGAGATGGCACGGCTACCAGCAGGTCGACGGCGGTCTGTTCTCACTCTGGGGTCCAGAGGCGGAGGGAGGATGGAGCAGCAGGGAAGAGCAGTCGCTGCTCGATGCTATCGAGCAGTACGGATTTGGAAACTGGGTACATAACTTTTATTTAAACATACTCACAAAATGTTTCTTTTAAAGTGGACGTAAAGAGCACCACTCAACAAGGAGCAAAAATATTCTTAAAATGTGAGTGACTTTTAAAGAGAAAATATGTCAGTCGAACTACTTTACAGTCATAAAAGTTAACAAAATATTAAATTTAGCAGATTAGCATTCTGTTATTTTTACGTTCAAAACCTGAAGGTTTGACCTAATTTTAGAATGAACGGCACCAAAGAAAATCAACAATATGACTCAGAAGAGGGGGGTACACGAGCTATTTTTTACTCCAAAGTAAAAATTTGAACATACATTTTGTTATTATAGGAATGGTAAACTAACCTGAAACGTTGAACTGTGCTAATTCAGCTGCTGCCCAACATTATGACACAACTTTGTAATATGTGTCTATGTACTGTTAGCTGAGAACAAATGCCTACACTTTGATGTATGAACTGGGTAAAAAGTGGAAAGAGAACCAAAATCAGAAGAAAAGGTTAAAGCTGCTGCCAGCAGCTCATTGTAGTCACCATGGTAATCACACACACCTGTGTCTGTCACTCCCTGACTGAAAAGTTAATGAGAAGCAGACAGAAACTGACCGAAAAGTAAATCTAAAACAGTCACTGTGTGAATACTATAAATTAGATCTTAAAAATCCTTGAACTGTAAGCAGCTGATGACTCTGATGTTCACACGTTATCTGTAATGACGAGTAAAAAAAATGTATATAAAATTTTAGGTTCCAGGTTTGACGAGAACTGAAGACCATGAAAGCTTGGGTGTGCACTCGTTTTATTTTGGAGGATTTGAGAGAAAACCACAAGTGAGAGACACACTGGGTGAAAGAAGGCAAAATTGCCTGCAGTTTAACGTACAAGTTGAATATGTACCTAAAAGAGTTGTGGGAGCACTTGTTTGCAAAAGAAAACTTTAGACATGTCAAAAGTTGGTGTGACATCATCAACTGTCAGTTGAACATTCTGTGGAAAAATCAGTAAAAATCATAAAACTTGGATTGTGTTAAAACCCTAAAATGCCAGTTCAACCATGTGAAGTCTAACTTTGTGTGACTCGTTTAAACTTTGAATGATGTTTCTGCTGTGAAGTATGTCTGACCTGTTGCGCTCCAAAGAGGGTAACATCGATCTCATTTTGGGTTTTTTGCAAGTTTTGTCTACATTGTGTGAAGTCATAGCACACTGTTCCCGATTGAGCTGCACGTTTTGATGTTTTGAATTTAAAGCTGCGTGACAAGTTATAGGCAAAAAAAATTAATGAGATAGTAATACAGGTGCTTCAATGTTTCTGCATTGGAACCGTAATAAAAGTAATAAAAGTCAAACCAACAAAACTGGAACTGTGATTCTAATCTAACTTTACAGACTTGTTCTGATATGAAAGGGTTTAGTGGATGTGAGGCACATTTACAAGTTAGGTACAATTACTTTTAACCACCTCATAAATCACTATAATTACATACATATGTTTTTAACATTAGATCAATGGAGGTTCTGTGAACACAATGTTTTTAAAAAGTTTTATCTACATTTGAGCCTAATCAGTTATGATTCTGTATAGTTTACCCAAATAACTGAGTTAAGTCTCTTGACTTAAAGATGGGCAAAACAAAATTCACCACGGTAACCAACAAAACTGTGATGGGAAAATAAAAACTGAGCAGCTATATTATGGGACTGCAGTGAGAAAGTATCAGACTGGGGTCTTTGAAAATGTTATGTAGAAGTTGCATTCTCCCTCCCTGTCACCAAACCTGTGTGAACATGCAAACGTTATAGGAATAATTTCCAAAACTACCCTTTTCTAGAACATTCAGTGACACCTTTCCTATCCTAAAACCTCGGGTTTGTATACATTGGGCAAGGCGTGGCATGTCCGGTGGGTGTTTGTGACAGCCTGCTTTAAGGTTTTGTTTCTATTTCAACGTGCTGAAGTTCGTCTCCAACAGGTACTTCATGTTGAATAGGACCTAAGACTTTTTTTGTTTGTTTTTGGTTAATTTTGGAGCAACAGCTTGTTCTTTAACAATCCATCTCTTTGACACTAAATTGGCTTGATTGTAAGCAATCACAGCAGATGTATTTTACGTCCAGGGCTCTCTACATCTAGAGGTCCAGCGCTTGTGATTTCAATATCACAGCGGCGCTGTGGTTGAAGGATCGCATCCCGGCCTGGGGCCTTTCTGTGTGGAGTTTGCATGTTCTCCCTGTGCTCATGTGGGTTTACTCCGGGTACTCCGATTTCCTCCCACAGACCAAAAACATGCATGTTAGGTTAACTGGTAACTGTAAAAGATTGTGCCTAGGTGTGAGTGAGAGTGTGAATGGTTGTTTGTCTCTATATGTCCCTGTGATGAACTTGCGACCTGTCCCCCGCCTCTCGCACAGTGACTGCTGCAGATAGGGACCAGCTGCCCATTACCCAGAAAGGAGAAGTGGGTAAAGAAAATGGATGGTTGGATGTGGTACCGGACTGTTTCTTCTGCTGTAGAAACTGTTATGGCTTGACATATTTCAAACTCTGTACTCAACTTTGTACTGTCTGATTGAGTCCTAGCTCTGCTTGTTGGTCTTTGTCAATTGCCCACATTGTCTCAGTGAACTGTTTGAATAGCGTTGAACTTTTTGCATTTTCATAAAATACTCAAACACTTATCCACGGACAACAACTTGCCTCTGAATGTGTTTCACAGACTTTAGTTGGTCCAGTTGATGTGTTTTCTCAGGTCCCATGGTGATTCCTACAGTTGAATGCAAGTAAATTCTGCAAGTTTCTTCTTCTGGTTCTTCTTTCTCTGTGTTTCTTTGTTCTGATTTATTTTTTTGTTTTCAGGAGGACATGGCGGCTCATGTCGGAGCATCCCGAACTCCTCAGGAAGTCATGGAGCATTATGTCACCATGTACATCCACGGTAACCTGGGCAAAGCCTGCATCCCTGACAGCATTCCTAACCGAGTAACAGACCACACCTGTCCAAGCGGTGGGCCCCTGTCGCCCAGCCTCACAACCCCACTCCCTCCACTGGACATAAGCCTGGTTGAGCAGCAGCAGCTTGGCTACATGCCGCTGCGCGATGACTACGAAATTGAGTACGACCAGGACGCAGAGAAGCTCATCAGCGGGCTGTCGGTCAACTATGACGATGAGGATGTTGAAATTGAGTTGAAACGCGCCCACGTGGACATGTACGTGCGCAAGCTGAAGGAGCGCCAGCGGCGTAAGAACATTGCTCGGGACTACAACCTGGTGCCCGTCTTCCTCGGCAGAGACAAGAAGGACAAGGAGAAGGAGAAACCGGGAGGGTTGGGAGCTGTGGGAGGTTCTGTCGGAGCAGGCGGAGCGGGAGTAGCAGGAGCTGTTGGATCAGTCTCTATGACGGTGGCTGGCTCTGGCCCCATTCCGAGCACCCCTAAAAGAAAAATCACCAAGGAGGAGAAGGAGCAACGGGTGAGGCTGCGGGCGCTCTGCCAGTTCATGGCCCACCGGGAGTTTGAGGAGTTCTTTGAGAACATGCACAAAGAGCGAATGCTGAGGGTGAAGGTACGCGAGCTGCAGCGCTACCGCCGCAACGGCATCACGCGCCTGGAGGAGTCTGCAGAATATGAAGCGGCGCGCCACAAACGGGAGAAACGCAAGGAGAACAAAAGTGTGGTGGCCTCCAAACGCAGCAGCTCAGGAGGGGGCTTGCTCGGTTCCGGGATGGGCCTGGGGGGTGGAGCTGGAGGGGGAGGAGGTGGAGCTGGAGGGCTGGGGGGTGGGCTCAAAGAGGATGGTAAAGACGGTGAGTTTGCAGCCATAGAGAACCTAATGGGTTTCGAGCTCCTGTCCGATCGGGAGAAGGTGTTGTGTAACTCTCTGAACCTCAGCCCCACGCGCTACCTGACCGTCAAAACCATCATCATCAAAGACCACCTGCAGAAAAGACAGGGCATCCCGGCCAAGAGCCGACTGCCGAGCTATCTAGACAAAGTCCTAAAGAAGCGCATCCTGACTTTCCTCACAGAGAGCGGCTGGATATCCAGAGACGCCTCGTAGCGATCCGTTTTCTCTTGGGATTAATAAGCTGATGATCGCTGGTAGCTGCTGAGACATGAACAAAACTACTGGCATTCACAGAGAACTTGTATTTTATTTTTCAGGGTTGACTTTGTGAATATGTATATGGCTAATAAAGAAGATGTCCCACTGGGGGAAAAAAAAGTATATTTTCATCCAAAGTTTTAAAAACAGAAGACAAACAAGTTCAACCTATATTTTTGCATTTCAAAAAAACAAACAAAAAAACTTGTAGTACATTCTGTCCACAATAATTCTGGACAACAAAAACTTCAATCCTTGCAGATATTAAGCAGTTTCAGACTTCTTACTGTATTTGCAACAGGTTTATTTGCAGGCCTTTATCTGCATCAATACAGCAAATGCATACATCACTGTTGTAGCAGTGTTTGAATGGAGGTTGGGCTGTAAGACAAATGTCTGAAAAAGGCCAAAGAGTGTGATTAAAGTCTGAGATTGTTCGTCGTCTATAGGGTAAGTTTCCTAAGGTTCTTGTTAAGCTAAATGTCCACCTTTTGTAGGCGTCGTGGTTAAATTACCAAATTTGAAGGATGCTGATCAAAGATTTGTGAATAAATATATATATGCTAGGTTGCGTTTAAAAGCCAGTGATTCATTGGCTCCATGTAATATTTATAGCCTTAAAAACAACTAGTTAGATGTGGAAATTGTTGTATCAGTTTTGACTGATTGCTGCGTTCTCCTTAAGGTTATTAAGATTTATAATGTGCCTAAAAACTGTTGGATCAGACTAATGTATGTGTAGGTAAACACCTTTCAGAGTCTGTGTTGTGCCAACTGGTTTTTGCCACAGGTCCACACTGGTACTAAAGCTTGTTTCACATCAAGATGTTGGGCAGATTAGCACAGTTTTAAATGATTTCTTGTCCTCGTAGTATAAAACTTGTGACATTAAAAAGCAGTATTCCTTGAAGGCTTGCATATTGCCCGCTACCTTGCATGCCAAAGGTCTAAACAAAGACGTTGCACAATCTGAGCACTCTGAGTATGTGTTGGGGGTGACTCAGCCACACCAAACTTTAGCTCAATTTCTGTTAAAAAAAACAAAACAAAATGGAGTTAAAACCATTTTTGTGTTTGCTAAGGTTGATTAGCTGTGGCGGCCATCCAATCAGTTGTAGATGTGCATCTAGCGATTACTTTCTGAGTGGCTCGTGAGATATTTTGCTAACGGGCAGGCACAGGCAATAACTTGATTGCCCACCTTTCATGGTGGTGGGCGATTTAAAAACTGAATGTGGATTCTTGCAGAAAGCCATCTAAAGCTCTCCTATCTGTCAATCATTTTTTAAAAACTGCATTCTTTATTTATTTATTTACTATTAACCTTTTATTTAACCAAGCAAATCCCATGGAGATCACAAATATCTTTTTTAAGGGAGGCCTGAGCCTGGAGGCAGCCTGAACATGCATGTTTTTGAACTCTGGGAGAAAACCCATGCAAACCACACAGAAAGACCCCAGGTCCAACCTGGAGCTTGAACCCAGGACCTTCTTGCTGTGAGGCAACAGTGCTGACCACTAAGGCACTGTGCTGCCAACTTCTAGTTAGAGGGCAGGGGAACCGGTGATTTGTTCATCATCAAGCCATCATGCTTGTTAAATTGTAAATCACTCAGATGTTTTTTTTATTTTTTTTCTCTGCAGCAGTAAGGTCACTGGAATAAAAAAGGAAGGCATGAAAATATGCTCTTTAATGCTGGAATATGAGTGTGAGTCTTTAGCTAATTTAAACTTATCAGGAACTTGTGGCATCTTCTCTGTGGTGCTATCTGTGGTTGCTTTAAATACATGTTAGATGTTTTTCTTTTATAGTGTATAAAGTCAATTTCTGCACTCATATTGTTGATTATTGTTACATTATAGCCCTAATAATCTTTTTTCTCTCCTATAGCAAAGGATCCGGTAGTACACCTCAGACGGTCAGCTAACTTTATCAAAACGACCAACAATCAATGTAAGCGAGTAATTAAAAGTTAAATTTCTTCTACACTGGGAGACAGACACAGACCGTTGCTCGTAGAAAGTGTAGAATTACTAAAGTACCAAAGTGTGACCCGAAGTAGAAATAAGATTCTAACAAATGCAGTCTTCCCTCCTGCTTGGACAAATACCTACGTAAATAACTGCTTTTCATAACCTGACTTTATAAAACACATTTAACAGCTGATACACATTCTGTAAAGATTTAGCTTGCTATAAAAGGCCTTTCCCATAAAGTGTATAGTGTTTCAGTGACTTCAGTTGGTGGTTTTAAATGTAACTTTGGGTTCTAGTGGTGCATTATTTCTAAAGTTTTATGTATACGCAAAAAAGTGAAAAGAAATGTGTATTGGTGTGATACATCGGGTTAAGATATTCCCACTCAAATGTGTATGTAGACGAATTCTGTTTAGGGATTGTCATAACTGTATCACTAATATCAGTACATGTCATTAGACTACTCTTGTTTAACATTCTGTAAACATGTTTCTTCTTTCCAGGTGCTGTAAAGCTGTTAGAGATTTATAGGGTTTTTCTCTCCAACCAATAATTCCAGATTGTTCCCAATAAAAACTCCTAAAACACAGAAGAGAAGAAAAAATATATTTTTTCATGAGATGGCTTACTGTGGTCATCAAATGTAAATATTTTGTAATATAAATCGGGTAAAGGGATGTATGTACCTGTACAGTATTTTGTCAATTTTTATTTTTTGTAATAAACAAATTTTCATTGACAAAGACGGATCCTTTTTTAATCTTTAGTTCCAGTAAAGAGTTGTCTCTAATCTTGATGACTGTCTCGGGTCATTTAGCTGCGTGTGTTTTGGTTTATTTTTCTCCTTTTGCTGCAGGAAAATGTATTAAAAGCGCTGAAAGTACTGAAACTGACTCTTCATTGAGTAGTTCTGGTTTTCAGTGGAGACATTAACCCTGTTATCAGTCTGTGGTGTCAGTCACAAAGAGACTGTTTGTAAGTCTGGTTACTCAAGAGCTGCATGTTGATGAGGTGAGACTGGTTACACTGTTGGCTTTCAGTGTCTTTTTTTTTTTTTTTTTTTTAAGAAAAGACTTAAAATATAAATGAAAACTCTTAACACTACCCTGCACGGAAAAGCAGGTAAAGAAACTGGATGGATGAAAATCAGCAAAAATACGATTACTTGAGTGAATTAAGGCAATCATGTCCAACAACTCCACTGGGTCCACATGGAGACCAGTGATGGTGTTTGCAAGGATCTACACCCAGCACCAGTGGGCATAAGTGGTGGCATCAGGAAACAGCTAGTTAAAACAGAGGTCAGCGGACAGAGGATACCTTTATAGATGAATTAAACAGCATTACAGCACTTGACAAGAGTTTGATAGAGGTCACCTTGTGGGTGGTCGTACAGTGGTCCCAGGTTGGAACCGATGTGAGGGCACCCACGTGTGTTTTGTATGTTCGCTTTGCCCAAGACAGACTACAGCGAGTAAGGATTGTCATATTGTGCACCAAGTGTTACAGAACCCCACGACATCTACGCCTGCCATCTAGGCACAAGTATTGGACTCTTTCCAACAGCTTGTGTCATCCTGCACCACATTGTGATGACTCGTATCAGCCATGAGTAGGCTGCCATTAACACCAGAGCAACCACCTGTGTTTGGAGTGAAGCTGTAACTGGGAGGTATGGACGGGTGATGGTGTATCAGTGATGAATCTTGTTTCTGCTTTACCAAGGATGACCACTCTGTGTGTAGTGGCGCTGATGGCAGGGGTACATTGTCACAGTATTCAACAGAAACAATGGTGTTACTCTTGCATCATGCTGTGGGGGAGTCAGAGTATGACCTGAAAGTGATCCAAAGGGACCCTGATACTACACCAACATCCTGCGTCCCCCTGTCTTACCCATCCTGAAACAGCACCTTGGTACGAGTCTTTCAGTAACACAATGTCCGTCCATTCACTGCACAGGTGTCAGAACCGCGAGCATTATGTTGAAGTCTTCCTGTGGCCAGTTCTCCAAAACAAACACGTGGGATCAGCTCCGACATCAACTCCAACCCAGTGCTGATGGCTACACAAGACCAGTTAACCATCACAAAATATAACAGTGAGACAAGAAGAAACATGTAGAAAATGTTTCTCCATCGACCTCTGCTATGGCTTGTCATATTAATAAATGTTGATTTTTTTTATTTTTACTTTATTAATCCTTTTAAGACAGATGTCATTTGATGTCTTGTCCAATTTTTTGAGTGCATGTATGTAGTTGGTCTCTCCATGTCCAGACAAATAAAGCACAGTGACCAATGCACTCAAATTAACAGATGAGTGAATCAACGTCCTGAAACAGCTGTAGACATGGAAGAGTAAAACTAATGATTCTGGGTCAAGTCCTGATAGGACATTCAAAACAAACTTTACCTTTGAAACACGTTATACTGATTATGAAGTTCCTACTCAAACAAGGTACCTGCTTTCTCTGAGCTTCACTCCTGCCCCTCAGCTTGTGAGTTGAGGTGAAGATGTCATGTCAAAGTCAAACTGAAATCTTCCATGTGTTTCCAACATTAACCAGTTTATTCCGATGCAGTGACATGCTTGTTATACTAGTTTACAGATCCACCTGGTACATTATTGTTGATTTATTCCAAAGTCAAACTGTGTCAGAGTTTGAACGACCTGATCACATCCACATGACTAAGATTACAATGGTTTTGCTAAAACTGAATTAGAAGCCAACGTCAGTCTGAAAGAAAATCTCAACTTTTAGATCGCATCTCCAGCGGCATTCCTTAGTTTATTTATAGAATGAGGGTCAAAGTCAAAATGAACACAACTGTCGATAAACACAAAAACTTGGAATGACACCAGCAGCCCTACCACTTAGTGGATGGATTTTACATCATACACTCTCACTTATAAAGAGGGTTTATATCATATCTAACCTGCTTTTCCCTCCTAAATTTTAATGATCATCTATTTTCAAACAGGTATAGAAGCCTCTGCCTGTGATCTTTGACTTCTTTCATATTCTCATTATATCTGAAAAAACATTAACTTACAAAGCTGATGATAAACTGACATTTTACTGAAGAGACAGTTCAGTGACAAAGTGTGTCTCTTTAAAACTGTTGGATACTGTCCACAGAAAGTTCTGTTGACTTCCTGTCCTCGAGGCACCCGTAGATGGTGGTTATGTGAGAACAGGATTGTGGAAAATCTGTTGCAGGGTCTTGAGTAGCCTTGAGCCTGAGCTCTCCGTTGCCCAGGAAACGACACTAGTCCCGCTTTTGCGACTCAATTATCTCATCAGTTCTAAGGGGCTTTGGCCACACCCACCAATGCCGGCCTGAGGGTGCGGCTGTGAAGCTTGTAGCCCACTTTGGTTACCATGGCAACAGTGCCAGGCTCTTTACCCTCCACGGGGGCCTGGAAGAGAGCTTCGTGCTCGTAGGGATTGAACTTCTGGCCTTCGGGGTTGAGCCTGACCAGGCCGTGCTTGGTGAACACCTTCTGGATCTGGACCTCGGTCATCACCAGGCCGTCGTACAGGTTCTTCAGGTGAGGGTTCTGGCTCGTCACCTCCTCCCTGGGCACGCTCTCTGTGGCCTTCTCCAGGATATCAGCCACCTCCAGCAGATCCTTACAGAAGCTCTGGATCCCTGATGAAGGTCAAATGTTGGATTAATATTCAAAGAAGTTTCATCTCTTATGTCAGATCACCTTATTCCATGAATATTATCGGATGGCTTTAATGACAGCAACTGGTATTTTGTATTTTATTTTTATTAAATTTATTGTTCCGTGCTAACAAGTAGCCAAGGAACTTCACTGACAAAGATAAGTCGAATTGTCTACAGTCCCATGTACTTTATCATCATTAACCACCACAAGAAGATAAGCTCAACTGAGTAAGTGTCTACATACATCATGACTTCAAAATAGGAAGTTTTCTTCTTTTAGAATCTAAACCCTCAGGTTGGCATTGGTGGGTATGGTCATTTTAAACAAGGGCAAAATAAGAGAACTGCAGAAAACATGCATTTAGCAAAGCATATCTACAGTTTCTAAATACTTTTCTCAGCTTAAGGCTTCGTCTAAGAGGAAAATACCCTAAATCATTAGTTAAACTGACATTTAAGTTTGTCCGAAAAATCTAATGTATTTTAAAATTTGATCATTGCAAATTTGTTAGAAGTACACCAACCCAACAGCATAACTAAGTTGTAAATATAATTTATTAATGATAAAAAAGAATTTCAGTTGCTCTTTTATGACTTCTAGTGGTGTTTATATGTAACTGCAACACAACTGATTTGTTTCTGTCACCAGATTTTTGGTTTTACACACAGAGTATGTGAAAAATACAAAAACTGAGAATAGAAACAGACTTACCGTATAATTTAGCATCCTCCACCATCCTTTGACTCCTCGTCCTTAGGTTCTCTGTGTCTGCTAAAGCCCTCTTGTATTTATCCTGGAAAACAAAAACAAAGTGCTGTCACCAAAAGTAGTTAGAGTGACAGGTCTATCTTCAGCTATGGAGATGGAGCTCAAACCACACCAGGAAACGTAACTATCGCATCTCAGTCTCACTGGATCTAATCAATCAATTAACGAACAATTAAGTAACACTACAGGTATACGTTTCACTTATCTCCCATCCCCAGTATCAATATTTTAAATAAATGATTCATTGAGTAAAATAGAGATACACTAGAATGGTCAATGACAGTGCAGGGGATACTAACAAGGCAAGACTTTGTGCCGCCATCATGGTGGGTGCTATGTGGTGTACTTAATATAATAGAGAAAAAAAATAATTCTGCCAAGAAGCCCAATGTTTTGCTATTAATTGTTATAATTATCAGAACTCTAACTTCAAAGAACAGTGTTAAGTTTATCTTTTATTTCACTAGTCTAATATTATACCAGGGGTCATCACTCTCTCTAGACTGTTATATTTACTGTAAAGCAGGATACTGAGGGTATGTGGATAGGCAGCTAACTGAAAATATATCATCAAAATCAGTAACATATTTTTTTAAATAATAAGCCATTAGTTTACCAATCTCTTTAACATATTTTATAATTAAAATAAATGTTAAACTTGACAACTGAATTTCCCTATGGGATGAAGACAGTATCTAACTAAATTAGTTTATAGTGTGGACAAAAGTTCAGTCATCCATGTCTAAACCCTGAAGCTAAAGTATATTGGGTTAAATATTTTCAGAATTAAGAAAAAAAAGACAACAATAAATAAGTTTATGGTATTAATCTAGGTGAAATTACTTACAGACACTGGTAGCAGAGCTCTGGTTAGACTAAGCAGACATGTAAATTAAATTAAGTGTAGTTATATACTGGTCTGGCTAAAATAATTACAGCACTTTGTAGCGTGTTAGGTCAGCATTTTGCCACCGCTAATGCTTGACCAGGCTCATTACAGAACCCTCATGTCCTCTGTTTTCACTTTATGCAGGATATACGTTTATTTTAGTAAAATAAAGCTATTTCTATGCTTTTTGGACTGAGGACGCAGCATACAGCACACACAAGCATTAACAATTTGTGGCTTCCACGTGTAAACAGTACAGAGTGATGCACATAGCACCTAGCAAAATGGTGGCCAAAAATCTCTCCTGGAAACATTAGTGGCCATTCTAGTGTTTCTCTTTTTCAGTGGAATCATTCATTGTCCACCTTGAACAGGTCCATCACAGGTTTATTATTAAATTTATGTTAGTTAATATTACACCTGCCCATCATTTAATCAACCGAGAAGTGAAGCAGCACCAAGTCATTTGAAAGGTAAGTGTATTTATTCTCCTGCATGTATCTGTTTACATCGGGATGGCCATGCTGACTTACTGTCACCTCCTTGAGCTGCTCCTCCAGCTGACTCTTCTCCTCTGTCAGGACTTTCTCTGCTGCACTCTGCTCCATCTTCTCAGCCTCCTCCTCCGCCCCGGGGCCATTCTTCTGCTGCGTGGCTGTGCACAGCAGTCGTGGAGATGCTCTGGACGGTGAAGCCACAATAAAAAAACAAAAAACATTTATCTTTAGATTCCATCAGGACAACTTAACTCTAGTTTTACCAACGCACAAGAATGTTGTGTAGGGACTGTACAGTACACACTACTCTCAGTAACCTAATAACTAACAAAGTTGTATTGAAGCTTATTTCACTGTGTGACGATTTATGTCATCATCTCCTTCCAGCCAATAGGGCTGCGTGAGGATATGACGCCCAATTCATTCATAACTTCTCACTGGCTTAACATGAAGCTACATTCAAACATAAGCAGACAATGTTATCAATTTACACATAAATGTAATATTTGTAATAACTACACTAGAGGAGATAATCTGAAAGTTAGATAAGCATCAACTACATCCATCTTCTTCTACATTCACGATACGATACGTTATGTTATCCATCTGTTCCTAATGAACAGATGAGTAGGCTAAGGTGTGAATCAGTCCACCTCCAACCTCCAACAGATTAACTACGGTGTTTGTTTCTTGCGTAAAGGTCAACCAGCAGACTGAGAAAGCTAACGATGCTAACCGGCTACCATCATGAGCGTCAGAAAGCGGAACTCCCGCTCAAAGCGAACCCGGCGTTTCTTTAAAAACACGAAAATCAAATGAACAAATTCTGCTCACCGTATCAACGCAGGTGAAGCTACGAGCGAGTAGCTCTGTCTCACTGCTCGTACACACCAGCTCGCCATTTTCCGACTGTAAACCTGCTGGTGACACACGCTGACGGGACGCGCGAGCGTGACAATAGGCAGCGTGCCGGCTGAGCCAATCAGATCCGAGTACGAAGACACGCTCTCTAAACTGACCAATCAGATTAATCAAAGCGTCTGACGTCGATGTTAAGTTTGGTTGAGTTGAAGTCAAAGGTGAATGCTGCACATGTGACCAAGGACAGTTTTTTTCATTTACTTTTATCCAACAGGGGATTACACAACCCTCTCGTTATTCGACTAAAATTTTCGAGATTAAAACGTTTGATACTTTAAAATAAAAGTTCATTCAAAAGAAAAATAAGGAAAATTTTGAATTAGTGATGCCGATATTAAATACTTAGGTTAGATCATTTTAAAGCAGTGTAGTCATGTTATTTTATTTTAATTTATTTAACCTTTAGTCCCTTGAGATTAGCATCTCTTTTTCAAGGGATACCTGGTCAAGACCATGGCACACAGTTACAAAGTTACAAGCTATAAATTACAAATAATAATAAAATCCTTTACCAAAACAAGTTAAAATCAATGTAAAACAAGTACAAAGTCCAGCTTAAGAATAGGAGTTGCACTCTTCATTTACAGAAGACTTTATCAGAGCTTTAAGCTTTCCCAAAAAGACAAATTAGTGTTGCATTATGCTTGACTGAAGATCATTTTTATGACCAAGGTGCACAGCAAGAAAACACACACAGTGTTGCCTGCAGCTGCTGAAACGCAGCTTAATGTCTTTCATTTATCCTTTTTACCAAAGACTGTGATATGTAGTCTTTGCTCTTTTTCTCCCTCCACCCACTCAAAAAAGTCAGAATATACAGAACACAGAAACAAGGCTTGAAACTAGAACCAAGGTCCAAACATGATCCATCACCCTAATTACTGGCTCCCCCCAGAGGTGTGTCATGATGAGCCTCCTGTTGTACACACTACTCACATACATTTGCTCAGCCAAACTCCTGAACAACACTATTGTGAAATTTGCAGAAGACCCAGCAGTGGTGAGACTGATAATCTATCCCACACTGATGAGTCTTTGTACCTGCAGGAAGTGGAAGATCCGGTGGTATGGCGTGAGGAGATTAACCTCTGTATTAATGTAGATAAGACGAAGGAGCTTGTTGTGGCACTCAGGAGGAGAAGCAACACACTGTTTTATAAACCTTTTTATGTCTTGGGGCACGTTTGGTAGGAATGTGAAAATATTTTTAATAGACCGACCGACCGACCGACCGTCCATCCATCCATCCATCCATCCATCCATCCATCCATCCATCCATCCATCCATCCATCCATCCATCCATCCATC